>CM028909.1:7022812-7047812 GCA_016801845.1 Polydactylus sextarius | reverse complement strand
GTCAGTGAGGATTTTGTACCCTAATGTCATTTGCCAGTGTTCACGCAGAATCACGCAGAGTAGTAGAAAATTTGACTCCTTCATAAAAGAAATATAGTTAATGACGTGTAGAAACTCTGTAAAAACAATCAAACAGTAAAGTAATAAATATTTACCTGCTGAGTGATTCTGCAAAGATAAACAACAACGTCCCAGACAGAAAAACCAAAAACAGATAGATGTCAAACTCTGTAAGAAAAGAAAAGAAACATAAATTAGCACATCAGATGTATAATGTCTTTAAATATCAGAAAATAAATGTCTTCTACTGACTGCGAAAGGACTTGACAGTGTACTGAGTTTTTCCACTTGGATCGATCCTGAAACACGTCTTCTTGCTGAACAGGCTGATGTTGATGGTGGTTTGATTGTGACGCTCACGTAATAATCCCTGCAGCCAACTCCACATGCTGAAGCCCTCCATCTCCTCCTCCCCCTCCACAGTTTCCACCTCGAACACACCTGAACTCCACACCTTCACCTGTGAGAAATCTTCAGTTATAACAGCTCTTAAATAATCAAATGTTGGCAGGACAACATTCATGTGACTCACCTGAATTCTTGTCCACGTCTGCCTCCATGTTGGCACGATGGAGTTTTTGTAACAGAAGCGATTGGACCCCGTCAAAACAAGCTCTTCTCCATCTCGCAGATCAACTACTGGATGTTTATTAGCTGGATTTGAGAAGCAGAGACATGTTTACGACGCTAGGATTACATCACATGACTCATCTAGGAGCTCGAGGCTCATTTCTTCTTCTGTGTGTATTTTTTCATATTTTTTTCTCTTTGTGTTTATTATAGTGCTTATTTTTTTAGGACTGGGTAGCAATTTGTACTCAACATCGGAGAAAAGGTAAATTTACAATACATATATGTGTATATAGCTGTGATATAATATATAACATATGTCATATATAACTTTAAATACTGAATGTTTCTATGATATATTTTAAAGTAAAACATAACTTCTTAATTTCAGGTCTTTGCTACCACTCTTTCATTCACATATATAGGTTTCTTTGTCTGTGTAATACTATTGATAATATCACATTAGACTAAGAGGTGTATGTATGTTTCCCACCCTCACTGGGGGTGGACACAATAATAGAAACACCTGTTAAAATGGCGCCGTACAGTTCACAGACTAGATATTCTCACCAAGAACCATAAAGTTTGATTAATGCCACTTTAACACAGTTACAATAAAACCTAAAACACCATATAGTGGGAACTGTGTGTACTTTAAACTTGACTGGTTTGAGCTGGTGGGTATAAACCCGTTTCTGATCAGTGAGGAGGAGTGTTTTTATCTTCAGTGTTAAAAATAACATAAGAATCGTTGCTGCAAACACGAGAACCGTTATAATATAACAATCAACAGCAAAGCAAGTGGGTAAATTGTACTGATTTTCTCCTTTAAACGGAGACAACACTCAGATGACAGCTAGACTTTGTACTAACTGGTCTGTGAGGATATAAAACATGTTTGATCATAAAGTAACTTCAGTTTAACTGCAGCAAAAATCAATTGAAAGCTAACAGGAGTTAGCCCGAGTATCGAAACTTGTTTAAAATACGTGTAGTTCAAACTAAAGTCTTGTATATATCAGCGTTATGACGCTTCTTACCCGTTTCCTGGCGTGAGGTTTGAGGTAAACAGATAAACAGCGCCGTGAAAACCATTAATTTGGTGCTTATAGAGACTAAACCGTCTGTCATTTTCATGCATCCCGCCATGACGAAAACGCCGTGTCCCGCCTACCACGTCTTGTCCCGCCTCTTCCGCCTCTCGTTTGAGTGACGTGCCGTCCAGCCAATCACAACACAGGACTGGATGTCGTCATCACGTAGGTACGTCTAATGTCTTAAAGTGTATCGGAGCTTCAATGTAAAGTTTACTTTTTGTAACATGGAAGTTTTTAGTACATTTCATTTATTTATTTTTATATTTTCTTGTTTCTTATTAAATCAATATAGTACTCATATTTCTATTTAAATTTACTTTTAAAATAAATAAATAAATAAATAAATAGCAGTTGCTGTAATGTGAGTAGAGAGAGAGAGAGAGAGAGAGATGACACGTGACGTGATGACGTAACAAGGACAAAACACTTAATGTGAAACATCAAAGGAACTCTGACATAGACAATTCCTGTGATGTCATCAAAGGATCAAAGGATTAAAGGAACAGGCTGTGATGAAAGAAGCCTGAAAACCTGTAATAGGAACCCTCGAGCAGAGACAACTCATTCACCATTTTACTCTTGTGGAACTTCAACACCAAGAACTCTCAACAAATCTCATGGAAACATCCAAGATCCAGAAAGAGACAAGTGATCCCCTTGTCTCTGACAAATTACCCAACCTCGATTCTGATGAACGGCTTCGTATTTTTGTCACCTTGGTGACTTGTCGTGTGATGGATAAAAGCAACGCTCTCACACACCGCAGCCCCGAAGACTGGACCAAACAGACTAAACATCTGGCAGAGCAGGTCATGAAGGGTGTGGTCACTGCCACACAAGACTTCTTCCCAGATGCAGAGAGCACCAAGAAAGTGTCTTCGGCCGTGGTGAAGGAGCTCAGGGAAGAGTGTGGAGGTAAGAAGCAGGTGGAGTATGTCCTGCGGTCACAGGACCCAATTGCTGAGTCTGTAGTTGTGGAGGCGTTACAGTCCCACATCAACAAATTTTGCTCTTCCCTTAAAAAGAAGGGGACCTCCTGCTTCAAAAGTTGCAAAAACACCTTTAAGAGGATGGGTCAGACTGTTGCTCTCGTACTGGCAAACATCATAGGGATCATCTGTATGATACCAGTTGCCATCTTCGGTCTGTTGTTCATCTATTGATCAAGGCTGTTCAACCCCCCACACACACTACCACCACCACCCACCCATTGCCCCCAACCCCCCAATTTTGGTCCCACTCCATCACTGACAGGGTTTACTCCGAGTGCTTCGGTTTCCCCAATTGTACCAAATTAAAAAATCCCGCACATCAACAACGTCTGCTCTTCCCTGACAAGGAAGGGGGCGTCCTGCGTCACTTGGTGCAAAAACGTGTTCAAGAAGATGTGTCAGGCTGTCGTTCTGACAATGACCATTCCCATCGCCATCGGGCTGTTGCTCTGTATAAGGGCCATCGTTATGATACCGGTCTCCATCTTCTGGCTGTTTGCACATGACCAAGGCTACTACCATCCCCCACGATTTTGGTCCCACTCCCACATCACTGACAGGGTTTACTCCGGGTGCTCCGGTTTCCCCAATTGTATCAAATTAAAAAATCCCCCCCCCACACACACATATACAATTTCACAATTTTTACAAATTTCTCTGTGAAGTTATGAACTGACAAAAACACACACCTTGTGTTATGATTTCAACTTGTCAGAAGGAAGAGAGGAGCAGTACTGGTATTTAGTCTGTAAAACAGGTAGATTTGAAGATTTGAACAGACAGATTGTCAACCACAAATATGTATAATGCAAGATTTGCTACTTGGTGGTGTCTGCACCTACGTCAGTGATTTCATTTATTTGTATTTATTACTTTATATAATAGCCTACATCTCAGTATGTTACATTAGTATAGGGAAGTTCAAAAGGTTCAAAATCCATTCACTGTTTCTTTGTACGTGCAAAAATTCAGTTCAATGAGAAGTGAGTTTTCTCCTGGTACTCTGCTTTCCTCCACATTAAAAAAGTTAGAATATTTTATTCAAATCCAAAGGAATTTGAGTGAAATGTCTACAATATTGTATATAATATATATGCGTACAACAGACGTTTGGTATAGTATGTGTGAAGTTCTTTGTTGGGAGCCCTTATTAATTTGGGGTATTCTATTTGGTGGTGCTTGTTAGATAAATGTTTTTATGATCTGGCGCTATATAAATAAAACTGAATTGAATTCAATTGCTTATTAAGTAAGTGGCAGACAGTTAGTGTGAGATCTAGTGTTTTTGACTTTAATAAGTTCTTGAGCAGGGCGCCTTGGGATAGAAGACTTATTATCTATAGCGGCTCACTTTGGAGATGGTGAAGTGGCTGCTGATGAGACGCCACAAGGAAAAAGAAACACTTCACAATCCTTTAAACAAAAACCTTGATCACATGACAAGGATGGAAATTATTATTCCACTCAATATACCTTGTTATGTGATCTGGATTGTGATGGTAGTACTGGTTCATGTGGCTCCATCAGTCAGTATCCTCTTCATCTCCATCTTCAGCTGCTGTGGAGCCTGGAAAGAGGTAGATAGATAGAAACTTTACTGATCCCTCAGAGAGGTTCCTTCAGGGAAATTCAAGCTCTAACGTGCAACATCATAAGTTAGAAAAAAAGATAAATGGTGTAATGAGTTGCAGCTGAAGTGAGAACAAGACTTCTCTTCCTCGTCACTCTCAGGATTGACTGTCTCTGTATCAAGCTATCGAGTTAAATGTTGTTTTTACATAAGTAAATGGGGAAAAAATAAAGGAAGAAAATCAAAGTAATGTTAATTCTCTTAAATTTTGATGTAGAAAGTTTGTAGTGTAAGTATGTGATGCATTCCACGTTGCCACGATGAAGCAGCTGCTGATGTCGTCATTGAATGAACACGCTCATTTGCTGTATGTACACCAAGTTTAACTTTCAAGCCCTTTTCATTCACAACATTTAAAACTGCAATTTGATTCATTTTTATCAATTTAATAATTGGACCAACTAAATTCTAAAACCTCACTTAAAATGAAACCTTTTCTAATAGCTTTAAAGGCAGTAATAAATAAAAGTAGTGAGTTGCAGCACATCATCATTTGGCTCATTCATTATTATACTCAGTGTGTGCCGTATGGACATGTTGTATGTATAATTACAATTAATTTGGCTCCTCTAAGGGTCAAATGACTGTTTGGGTTAAACGACATGCGAAAGGTTTAAATCCATATGCACCATCCAAGAAACAAATGTGCGTTCTAATCAAAGAAAATGTAAGTTTATGATGAACATCATGATAAATATCACCAAATGTATTTCAGACATTTTGAATATTGACTGAAAATGACACTTTTTTTCTATTTAGAGGCAGCCCTCAGGTGAAGAAGAAAATGGTCAGTAGTGTCTTTCTGATCTCTTGCCTTGATTATAGTTGTTGAGATTCACATCTAGAAGACATAAATTCTGAGGTCAGAGGATGTTACTCAGCTTGTAAAAGAGGAAACATTTGAGGATACGAGTTCCTTTCAAGCAACTTCTGACACTATATCAGGCAAAGACTGAATAACTTTTTTCTGACTATTCTTTCCTTAAAAAGGGAATGAATGAATGTGCGTGGGAAGAGGAGAAGATAACACCTACAATATGAACTGTGAAGTCACATGATATTAACTGAAACCATCTGTAGTGTTACTAATTTATTTTTAGTCTGACTCCTGTGGTGATGGGATGTTTGACAGTAGATTATCCAAATACTTATAATGAATACTGCATTGGCTTGCACAGTACATAATCATAGTACAGTAACAGATATTACAGTACGATGTAGACTTGACGCACATAGTTTACACGAGAAAAAACGAGATCTCGTTGGGAGCGGGATTACGCGCAGACGCCGGCTGAGTCAAACAAAATGGCGGCGGCCATTCAATATTTTTTTTTATCACAGTCGTCGCAGTATATTGTCTTTTTTATCACGGCGCGTCATGTAGACGTTTAAACATCGATCGATATAACTGAACACAACATTGAGCAGCATAAACATGAGTTTATTTACTACTATGATGTTCTTAACCGTCATTGTTGGAATGAAATCCATTACGACTGGCTATTTGTTATGGTAGCAGCTATACATTATCGCGAGACTTTCCATACTCGTCTCGTCTGCGCAAACTAGATGCGCAGATGGTTCAACAAGCGCCCGCCTGGCTGGTTTTGTTTATAACACGGAATTGTTGTTTATAATGTCTCGTCCTTCATATCTAACCCATATCTAACCCTAGAAAGTAACTTTTCCTTTCTGTATTTTTATATATATATTCCCAATAAAAAAATAATTAGAAAAGAAAAAGATTTCTGACTATTTCACACATGCAAAAAGTGTGATTTTATTTTTTTTTTTTTTTAAATATCAAATTAGATATTTAAGATATAAAATACATACAATACAACAATTATTTGTGCTAGATTGTTATTATTTTATCATTAAATATAAATTCAACTGTACTGGGATCCTCTAATTTATTATTTTTATTTTAATTTATATTGTCTTTACGTTGAATATTCCTCAATAAAAGTTGTATATTTCTAAATAAAGTTGTGTTTTTATCAAAATACCACAACAAAGACATGAAAAACGGTGTAGCAGCACTGCAGTCTGATTACACAGGCTTTAAATGGGGGAGGCGTGTTCATGTTGATTGCGTATTTATGTTAAAACAGTATTTATGGTGGAAATAAAGTTGGCAACAAACAAGACACTAATTTGAAAAGAAGAAGAAGAAGAGTAGACATACTAGGTGTATTAAC
Source organism: Polydactylus sextarius (assembly GCA_016801845.1). NCBI lineage: Eukaryota > Metazoa > Chordata > Actinopteri > Polynemidae > Polydactylus > Polydactylus sextarius. The sequence continues at coordinate 7,041,262 of CM028909.1, read as the reverse complement.
GATGTGAACGAGGAGACCATGAAGGCGTCGTGAGTTAAGTTGTCCCCAACCAGAGGAGTCGTAGACAGGCGAGGAGGTAGGTTGGAGGAGACCACTAAACCGAGGGAGGGACTATAAACCGCACAAGTTTGTCGAAAACTTCAACACATTGTCGTCTCCGTCCCTTGTGGCAGGACTTTCAAACACCTCTCCGTAAAGGTAAGTTAGAAAAAAAAATCAAACAAACAAACAGCGGACTTTTATATCTTTTTTTTTATCCGTTCTTGACCGTTAAACATTTAGAACGTTCAGTTTAACGGTTAACTGACGACGCAATTCTTAACAGTCGTTGGGGAAATTTTTTGATTTTTTTTTTCTCTCTTTCTCTCCAGACAATCGGTAAGGAGGCAAAAGTCAGAGAAATTATGTAGTTACTTGATGTTTATCTAAAACTAACGAAGTTTTAAGAGTCGTAACAAATTTAATTATAGGAGTCGCTGCTGTTGATGTAATTTAGTTCGTTGTTGACAAAGCCTGTATTGTTGCTCAACACGGGGGTGATTAACGGTCCGGGGCCGCGGCTGTTCACGCTGTTTTCTCCTAAAAAACTGTCGCACTTTTGTCTCTTCTGCGGGTAAAATAATTTATTTTTAGATGTTTACTTTTGATGAGTAAATAAGAGCCCTTCCCTGTTTGAGGCCCCCGTTTACTGTAAATGCAAAGTCACTGGTGGTTCTTGATTTTCTTATCTTACGTCTCATATGTTTTATACGTGCGTTATTGCCAGGATTATATTAAAAATAGACTCAGGGATAACTTATTTGTTTACGTATAAGAGAATAAATACATTAAAAGTTAACTATGGAGTTTTCTTCTTCATGGTTCAAGGCCTTTTTATAGCACAAAGCTATTCACTTTCCCTTTTAAAATGACTCACATCTTCCAACTGATCATATTACAGCTGATGTAACATTCATCTACTTTAGCTCTTCTTTGGAAAACTTTTTTTTTTTTTTTTAATCTAACACAAGATTGTGTTTTGTTTTTTTTTCTTCTTCTTTCAGGAAACTGATCCTCACCAGCCATGGCTGTAGAAGGGGGAATGAAATGTGTGAAGTTCCTGCTTTTCTTTTTTAACTTCATATTCTGGGTGAGTAAGCGGCTAACCACTTCTTGAAATATTTACTATTAAAAAAAAAAAAAAAAAGGTGTTCGTTGGCGATAACAACAACACTTAAACTTAACGATACTGAGAAGTAAAGGGAAACTTGCACAATTTTAAAGTATGGGTGCAACACAGTAAATGAAGCCAAAGTGTGTGATTGCATTATGTAGAAGAAGTCAGTGTAACATGTTTCACCGTAGAGACTTTAAGTGTTGTGTTTGTGAATTTATAGTTTGGAAAAAACAGGCGTTGTATATGTATGTGTTGGTATAAAACTAAGCTGATAAAAATCAGCTGAGGAATGTGCAGCCTACATGACTGGAGTTTGTCGTGTCACATATCGTGGATCGTGTCCAACATTTCCTGAGTTTGTAAGTGTCCATGTGGTTTGGTGAGTTTAAGGCCTTAACAGTGATAGGAAAGAGACGAGATGAGGTGATGGAGGAATGTGAATCTTATGACCAGATTTCGGTGTGACAGTATCATGTGATTTGTCCAGATAAATGTGTTTTCTTTTCCCCATCTTTTCAATGGCACAGTGCCACTTACAGTTTAAAAGAAAGGTGTGTGCACTGTAAACTGAGGGACTAAGTAAACCATTTCACACGAGACGAGAGGAAGTCCAGAGTGACAAAGCTGTATTGCTTCTTCCTTTATGATTTACATTTACAGCGACTTAGTTTGAACATTTATTTACAAGAAATACGCAACATGTAATACTTAATAACACTTTATTGTAGTTGTAAGCAGACCTGGGAAAATTTTAAGCGTTATTTTTATTATTATTATTACTGAAATGTGAGTAAATCACATCTCAGTTTAAAAAAAAAATTCAAGTAACATGAGAAATACAACAGAAATTTCTATTCTCTCCCACTCTGTTTGCTGTTCCTGTTCACTACTTTATGTTTCCTTATGTCAACCATTAGCCACCTATTTGACTCGAGCTCAAATATTGACATTGGTGGTGACACATGGACAGGTCTTCAGCTGTGACAGCGGCTTTTACTAATGTAAGATAAGAATCTGGACCAATAACACTGTATCTGACATTGTGTCTACTGACTTCCAGAGTAAATGTAGGTTTTTATCCCCTGGGGAATACCGTTTTTTTTTTCTAAATTTAACTGCATTTTAAAAAGTGAAAACATTGAAGAGCAGTTAAACCAGTTTGGTTGTCAGCAGTTTGTGTGCCGTGACTTACAGAAAAAAACCTACATTTACACTTATCTCTGAATCTTCACCCTTAACCTAGAGATAAACTTGTGTCTTTGTCCTACTGTTCTTGCCAAGTGACACACACAGGGAGTAGATAAACAGAAAGTAACCCTATTAAGTAAATGTCTAAAGACTTAGTCATCTATGAATGTATAAGTCACAGTTTGGGAAATGTCAAAGAGTAGGATTATAGAAATATGTCTATGAAAACTCACAGAGTCTTAAATGTTGTAACTGACAGGATGCTTGTGCAAGTCTTAAAAGTTTTAAGAAGTTGCGCCTTGGTGGCTGAACAGTTTCAGTGAATCATGTTGGTGTTCGTATGTGTTGTGCAACTGTTCGTTGGTTCGAATCCCGACTAAGTCGAACTTTCCTGCGTGTCTTTCCCCAACTCTCCTCCGCGTTTCCTGTCTCTCTAAAAAAAAAAAGTCTGGATTTTTGAAATGTTGTTTTCCAGAACCTTGAAAAGTCCAGAAAGTCTAGAGAAAAATTTTAGTTTATAGTTGAATTTTAGAGTCTGCACAAATGCACAAAAGCTTTTAAAAATCTGTAATATATAATAAGAAAATCAAATAAAAACGATGGCTGGTCACATTAATGTGTTGGAGTGATAATACGATCAGAGTTTGTGTTAAGTGTTCAACTTCAGTCATGCTTTTATTTAAATTAACTTTTATACTAAACACAACAAGAAATAATCTCGTGGAGACGGAGGCACGCAGATATAACGTCAGACTTGAAAAAACAAGGATCAGTGTAGAAAAAAAAAGTCTGAACTAATCAGTTGAACCGACAGTTGAAACTTGTCACTAAGGATTATTTCTGTTGATGTCGGTTATTATATTTATAACATCTGGAAGTTTTTGACTTGATAATTGATCATTAGAATAGTTACTGACCAGTTTTCTTGTGTGTGTGTGTGTGTGTGTCTTATCCATATAGATAATAATACAGTAACAGTAGAAACAGTGTTAATGATTAAAATAATTGTCAGTTGTTGCAGCAGCTCTGTTGAACAGCCTGGTCACTTCAGAGCTGAAGTGAGTCACAGATGAGGACAAGTACTTCTGGTACTTGTTAATGTTGTGGTTAGTTTCGCTCGTCTCTTAAGTTGCCATCACATCCATCACCTGACCAGTGATGCGCTCATCCACACACACACACACACACACACAGTCAGCGGTGTATCATCATGTGCATCAGCATGTGTACACCATAATTGGTCACATACCAGTCCACAGCACCACATGGACGTAAAAATATGCCACTAATGAGTTATTTTCCACTCAATGAAAACACTTAAAGTTTGATGTTACAGTCAGAGTTTGTCCTTAAATGTCTGTGTAATTTATTTAACAACCAAAGATTATTGTCACGATTGAACCGTATTGTTTGGATCTAGTTTATCTATTTTTTTATTGACATGTTTGATTATTTTATTAATGTAGTTGTAGCACTGTAGTGGTTTAACTACTCTGGTCTCAGTTGTGTCTGTCCTGACCTGACTCCTTGTGTTTGCTAAAGTAAAGTACATCCAGTTCGCTCTAAGTTTGACTTCAGAACAGACAGTTAAACTTTCACAGTGTCTGTAAAGATGTTCACCCTCAGTCACACTAAGACATGATTATCACCGTATGTCATCTGATCATGCCACATCTGTATTTAGCAATTTTAAACTGTTGCAACTTCCCTCTGTCTGTTCAGCAAAGTGCTTACTCATTTGGTTGGAGAAACATCTACCGCAATGTTTCTGCTTGTGTATTTTTTACTTGTCATTGTGCTGTTGATGTTTTTTCATTTTAAAGTAAAGCGGTTGTGCTTTTTAGTCTGTATCATTTCTAATTTTTGGCTTTAAATTATTTCTTTTTTTTAAATGTTTTTGTCCAGACAGAAATATTTCAACATATATTTAATGACTTGAGTCATTTTTATTTATTTTATCTGTCTATATTTACAGCTTCTAGACTCTAAATTCATATCTAGATTCAGGATGTAAATGATCATTTAATCTCCAGACAAAATGTGAACATTTTCATTATTTGTCATGTATTTTCATCCAACGTTTTTGAGTTAATTTCCATTTGGAAATTTAAAAGAGGAAAATTCAAACCACGTGAATCCAGTTCAGAGCAACATGCACCAATTATAAATATCAACATTACTATTAACATTTCATAGTGGACAGATTTAATAATTAAGTGTTTGTCTACCTGTGGCTGCAGCTGGCTTTTGTTTTCATTGTATTATGTTATATTTTCTAAAATACTCGGAAGCAACATTTGAAGCTTTAGTTTAGTGTCATTAATTTTTGCATTTTGCCTTTTAAAATACATAAAAATGACAAATAATATAGAACGCAGGAAGAGGCAAACACCAGATGGGTTTATTTGAAGCCTCCACCTTAATGAAGTTAATAAAAAACTGACAGTAGTATACTAAAGGGTGGAAATTATCCCACACAATAAAGCCTGTAATCTAATCTGATCCTTCATGTGCAGCTATGTGGCCTGGCGTTGATCGTGGTGGGGGTCCTGGTTCAGGTGGCTCTTCACAACACGCTCATGATTCGTGATGCAGCATCTTCAGGCGGCCCCATCGTCATCATCATCATCGGCGTGGTTATTTTCTTCATCGCCTTCTTTGGCTGCTGTGGAGCCTGGAAGGAGAACTACTGCATGGTCACAACGGTAACTGCAAAAAATATTTATTAAACTTTACTGTGCAGCTCAGAGTGGAAAGTTCATGTGTGTACACGGTGTCGTTTAGAGTAGAGTTTATGTTCTAAACATTGTTCATTTCTTCTCTTTCCTCCAGTTTGCCATCCTTCTCTCACTGATCATCATCATCGAGATTGCAGCAGCGATCGCCGGATACGTCTTCAGGAACAAAGTCAGTGTCTAAATTCACAGTTTTCCTGTTCGGTGCGACTCTGGAGAAAGTCTTGGCTTTAACTTTATCTGCCATGTCGTGTCTCCCGTTCAGCTCTCTGTCGTCGTCCAGGATAGCCTCACCGAGATGATTTCCAGATACAACAACGGCTCATCTGAGTTCAGAGACACCTTGGACAAACTCCAGAAGGATGTGAGTCCAGTGTAAACTCTCTTACTCACTATTTACTTATCCTGACAACACCTTTACATAACATGATCGCATCCTGTTGGCCAGTGCCATCTGACATGACAGCGTTTAAAAACATCTGTTGACTCAAGTTAAGGTCTTTCATTTCATGTTGTTATGTGTAACCTTGTACGTTCATATTAAATATTTCTCATTTGATTCATGTCCGCCTTCAGTTGAAATGCTGCGGAGTGAACAGCTCCTCTGACTGGAGTAGCTTCCGTCCGGAGGGAAACTCGGTGCCGGACTCGTGCTGCGTGAACGTCACTAAAGACTGTGGAAAAGGAGCCATGAAGGACCCTGCCAAAGTTCATCAGAAGGTAGAAACCCAAAGTGACTCATGCTTATTACCAAATGAACAGGAGATTAAGTTACACAATATAATCCTCAATACATTTCAGTCCATGTTGATTTTGTGACGCTGGTGTGGTTTAATACCACAGCAAACAGGAGCTCAAAACTATTACACCCCAGTGACGAGGATATTTGTTTATTGTTAAACACACTCAGGTTGTTTTAAGTCAGTCAGTAATTAATGGTGTTCAGCCCGAGGCCTGATCGCTCGTCTGACATGTTCCAGCTTCAGTATGTAAAACTCATCTGTCGTCAGAAAATACTAGAAAAAGAAGAATTTGTGACGAACAATCTCAGTCAGACGTCACAGTGTTGACATATTTACAGACTTTAAACTAAATGATATTCATGTGAAGTAGAAGCAGAGTTGTTGAGTTTGCTTTAGTAACATTGAAGCTCTGATGTGACTACAGGAGAATAAACAAGAAATAAACACCCCCTCGCCTTAAAACAAAGAAACACCTACACACATTAAACCTGGGTGTAGTGTAGTGTAATTCTGTACCAAGTGGAACATTTTACAGCTGATTTATCATCCAGATTTAAGTTCTCATATTAGTTATGATCGACAAAATCCAGCATCAAACTAAAGAGACTTTGTTTGCTGAGAACAAACTGGAATTACACAGAAACTATTCATTAGATAGAAACACGACTCCGCCGCTGTGGTAACGTTGCTCTTTGCCAAGTAGGTGTGGACACTCATGCTTGTGCACATACACAAGATCTATGAAAATCCAACTTCCACGACAGAGAGTCACATGAGCAGAATTGTATTTATTTATTTTTGACTGTGTTATCTTTGTGGCGCAGGGTTGTCATGATGCTGTGGAGGCTCTGCTGAAGAAAAACATCCTGTGGGTCATAGTGGCAGCTCTTGTTATTGCTTTCCTCCAGGTAAGTAACATCAGTGAAATCAAAATAATGTGACACATATCTCATTGTGTCATAACACAGTGTCATAAATGACCAGTATTCAGGAATATGTCTCGATTTTAAACACATTTTACATTATTACAACTTTTTTTTAAATCGTATTCTGTCATTCATCTCCACTTATGGGGTCCACTGGAAGAGTTAAATGATTTCTTTTTTTAATTTTAGTACAACACAGATAGCAAAATTGTTACAGGCCAAATTTGGCCCAATTTAAGCAAATCTTTTTGTGGACAGATGTATTTGGCCTCTATACGGCCCAAATTAGAAGTAAGGAAAAGAAAAAACTAAAGGACGCCAAAACCAACTATGGAACTCCAAAACATAACCACATGTGGCCCAAGAAGAGTCCAAAATCCACCACAGTCAAGTCAAAAGTCTTCACCTCAACTTGACTTTTTAAGTAGTGTAGTAAACATAGCTATGACATAGTCAAACCAAAGGCCCAACAAGAATTAAGCCAGAAATGCCAAATGTCTGCCAGACCACAGCCACGGTCTTTTCTATCTGGGATCAGTTTTAGAAAAATCAAATAAATACCTCAGACTTGTTGACGTCTGTGTCGTCTCTTCTCTAACCCGTGTGTCTGTGTCTCTGCAGATAATGGGCATCGTGTTCGCCTGCTTGTTGATGAGAGGGATCCGCAGCGGCTACGAAGTCATGTGATTCACTTTTAAAGCTGAGTAGGAAGTGACAGTTCAGGTCACTTAAAATGTTGTTATCATCATGTCACGTACTGCACAGAGCAATATATTTTATTTTCATAGGTAAACGATATCTCTTCTGATTCTGTGTAGAAATTCAAACTCTTTGTTCGATCTCGTTGCTTTTGAGGGACTTAAACATCTTTCACTTTACTTGTGACTTCTGGTAGAAACGTTGGGTTTTTATTTTGTTACTGGTCGTTACAGCTCGTTTCTGTTTTTATTACAGATTCTTCAAATTACTTCAAATTTCCTGAGTTGTAAATACAATTTGGAAAATTAAAAAAAAACACACACACACACACACGGTTTATGTATTTATTTTAGACACAGTTTCATGACAATGTATAATATAATATTGGCACAGCAGCACAGCATCCAAAACTTTATCAGATAATATCAAATATTTAAAAAAAAAAAAGAGAAACAAGATGCATAAACAGACAAGTCATATTTCTGTTGTAGTGTGCCCACTTTTGCAAAAAGGCACAGGAAGCCAGTTACATTTCCTATTTGACACTACAACACCAGAGAACACAACAGGGCATGTGCAGTTCCTTTTTTCTGTCGCCCTCGAAGAAACGAAAAGGTTGAATGAAATATGCTCACGTGGCCGTTCAGCTTCTGAAGACAGAAAATATCAAGTAAACAATAAAAGTAAAGTGCCATCGTAGCTTCTTTTATTCTTTTTAAACCCCCCGTGCTGTTTCCCAAAGAGGTTTGAGAGTCTGATAGTCGTTTTTAAAGAGTTCAGCATCTCACCACAAAAGCAGCTGTGGTGTTTCAGTTGAGTCATTCAGCGTCTAATCTGGGGGTTTACTCTTAATCTACCGCTGTTTTTTTTTTTTTTTTTTTTTTTTTTTTGATGTCGATTAGTTCCTGTTTCTTGAAAAACTTTAGTTCCTTTAATCAAGACTGTTCCATTAAACTGTTCTTTTATGTGTAATTTAGAAAAACCCACAACTGACCTCGTCCACAGTAAAAACAATATGTAAGAGCAGAGCACAAAGTGAGGTATGAGGAAACCACGTTTGATGTGAACATATAAAATCATTTAACTTGTTCACAACCTTATCTGCATTTTTTTTTTTATTATTATTATTATGTTTTAAATGGAATGTGTCCGAACTTTTGCACCGCTCCTCAGGCAAAATATTAACAGGCCACGAAGTCGTGTTGAACTTTCATTTAACATTGTCTTCTTGTCTATGTAGCTGTGATGAAGCGTTTTAGCTTAGAAGTAAACAGATGGTGACAAGTTTGAGATGCAGCAACAGGTAATCAACGTCTCTTATTATAGTTCAGTGCTTCATAATAACTTAAACGATATCAAGTCACAATGTAATTGTCTTAATGTTCCCGTGCACGAAGTAAAATCCTCTAGTTTCCTTAATCTGTCACTTCAAACGAGTAGAGACGTTCACAAACGGGCAGCACTATTTTCATTACGATAGAACAACTTTGAGTTTTGTTTTAACCCCTCCAAAAAATCCTGCCAAGAACATTTTTGAAATGTTTTTTCCTCTATGAAAAGAGAGAGAGAGAGAGAGAGAGACGTTGACAACTCTTTAGGATGTTGTGCTGCCCAGTGCACAAACGAGGGCGTAATCACAAGAGAAAGGCTGCGTCCGGCTTCCTGTCAGTGCGACCATTTGAGCCCAGTATGGTAGTTGGCTGAGAGAAATACAATGCTGTGCAAAAGCAGAGACACCTCTGACTCTGAAAAACAGAAAATAACAGAAAAGTCAGTCAGTAATTATACCACAAAGAAACATATTAATCATTATTATTTCTCATCCTCTTAACTTTTGTTATGAGAGACTTTTATTTTGAAAATATGCTTTTTTTTTTTCATTAAAACCGTAATTATGACTCCGTCCCGCACTTTAAACCCTGTTAACATTTTACACCAAGTTCACTGACTTGATTTTACAATTAAGACGTTTATAAAGTTTATTTATCATCGTTATATCACTTTTTTTTTTTTTTTTTTAAATTAATGTGACCTCGACCCAGATAAGCAGCTAAAAAGAGATTAACCCTGTTGACTTGATGTAACAAATAGGATGTGGTTAAATTATAAAATTATGTATATTTATATGTAAAAACAAAAAAAAAAAAAAAAAACCTTTCAGTGCAGTGGACACCTGGAGCCACCGTGACAACCACTCACGACACTGGTTCACACCGAGACTGTCGGAGTTGAGGCCTCTGACGTAACAAGCCTAAAGAAGGGATGGAAACATCATGTGTTTACTGTGAATGAAGGAAGTTAAATGTTGTTTACCTGGCAAGTGTAAACACACACACACACACACAAAGTGAGAGTCTGGATTTAATAACTGACTTGCATTCATTTCCTGGAAACCTTAGAGATCTCAGTTGTTGTTACCACTTGTCTAACCTTTATCTAAACCAAACATCAACCAAACCTAAAGTCAAGTCTTCAACTCAATGTGTTTGTTTTTGTACCTTATGTGGATCTGCTTTTTGTCACCATAGATAGATGAATGATTTATTTATCCCAGTGGGAAATTAAGGCATCCAGTAAATTACACATAACACACGATATTGCTATTACTAAAAAAAAAAAAATCACCAACAGAAGAAGGCAGTGACTTAATAAAGGTAAAGATAGAAAAAACTATAAAATATAAAACAGCAATAACTACAAGTAGAACAAAAGAAAGTATCAAGTACGAGGGACCTGTAACAGGGAACTGTCTCCCATAACGGGAATGTGTAGACAGGTTTAAGTCCCCACAATGTAGGAAACACACACACACTGACCTTTCTGAGCTCACAGTCGCTGAGCTGGTGAGGACCCAGCCTGGCGAGGGCTCGGTCCAGCTGCAGCAGCTCCAGGCCGTGGTTGTTCAGCCGCTGGCTGATCAGGAAACCAGGGAGACGACGCGTCAGGAAGAGCAAGGGGCTGATGTTCCTCTGATTAACAGTAAAAAAAAAAAAAAAAAGGGAAAAAAAGAGTTATCTACTGGAGGTTTGTTTATGCAGCAGATGAGTGATGAGTGGGGGGAAATTTCACCGACCATGTGATCCACCCGCATCCTCTTTATACCCAGAGGGGGACCAGAGAACAGAGCGCGGACAGCGAGGATCTCCGACGCTCTGGGGTTCACTCCACTCTGCACCTGAAAACACACACACACACACACACACACACACACACACACACACACACACACACACACACACACACACACACACACACACACACACACACACACACACACACACACACACACACACACACACACACACACACACACACACACTTATCAGTAGTTTTAACACATCCAAAGGTATGTGGTACACTACAGGGATCTGAATGAGAAATATTTGTTTTGGTTTAATATTTAAACTATAACGACTCCTTTTGTTAAAACTAATTTAACATTTTTTTAAGTTAACATCAACATTAAACTTTATTTTGATGAAGTGTCAGGGCAGATAACTTTTTTTATTTATTATTCTTAGAATTCATTTACTTTCCAGGTCATTTGTTATCAATTAGCTTCATTAATTAGATCGAGAAAAAAAAAACATCCACGTAAATATTCAATGTAGAGGATTTAGCGTCACCTAGTGGTAGTTTTAGCAAAATACAAGCAGCTGTATATTTCAGGAAATAGAACGCAGTGTACATTGAACATTCTAGAATCTAGAATGTTTATGTAAAAATACAGATGCTACAGTTTTAACTGTTTTATAAACAGTTAAATATTTAAGTCTGACCTCTCAGGACTCATATTATAAATCTAGAGTCTCTTTGCTCCATCAACAATTATTATTATTTAATAATTCTATAATATAAATTATATCAGTGAGTCCATGTAAGAAGTTTGAGAGGAGAAACATCTGTGATAAGTGTGGTAAAGTGGTAAAAGGTTAAATGTTTAAATTTATAAAATTGAGTCTTTTCGAAATATAAAGTAGCAGAAATTGGAAAACAGACAAATAAAGAACAATTATCTCAATATTACACTTAAGTAAGTATAATTAGATACATTTCAGGGTTTAAATAATCTAAATTGAAATATTAAAATCTCCACACAGCAAACATTTACTTGACAATGGAGACACATTTTTGTTAGAATTCATGTCTGTTCAGTCAATTTATTAAATAAGATTAAATTAATTCAGCCTCAATGTTTATGTTCAAGAATATCTACAAAGATAAGAGCAGTTACCAGCGGAGATATGAGGTCAAATGTGTGGAAGGAATTGTTTTAGAAACACAGATGTCTCACTGAGCTACGCTTACTTTAGCACACAGGTCTTTGAGGCGGTTCTTCATCTGACCGTCTTTGATGTGGCGACTCGAATACTCGACGCCTTTCAGCACCGGTAAGTGGTGTCGCGCCCTGAAGGAATTATACACTCCCCGAAACTCGACCTGCTGCCGGGGAGTCCAGAAGTGAGGGATGAGGAGCTGACGGGGGAAGAGATACCTGGAGGTGAAGAGAAGAGCGAGACGAGAATGAATGAACGTCGCTGTATCACAACGGTTAAAAAATGCTTTGGTGAAAATGAATCAAAGGAAACTGAAGAAACTGAAATGAAAAAAGGAAAGTTATTTAGTAACTCACATCAAGATAAAAACCAGGTAGTTGGCAAAGGGAGGGATAGAAATCATCACCAGAGGGATGGCTTTGATCACGTCTCTGCGAAACTGTGACACAAACATCCAGTAAATAAAACTGAATTACACTTAGTCACATTTAACATCAATAACTGATCATTTTTAATCATTAAAACTTTATATAATAATAACAAATAGGTCCAAGTTAAACACATCATATTTAGAAACCCTCAGTTCCCATTTTTTTATTTAAATTAATCACTAATTTAATAAATATCCTGATATTTTATTTGCCACCTTCGATTTTAATATTCCTTTTTTATTTTTAACGTTAAAAGTGTCCCTCATTTACATCAGCACACACAGGTGACAAGATAAACATCTGTACAGACGGTTTCATGCTATTTCACTCATCTACACGTGGCACTTGACAAAAATACACCAGAAAAGACTATTAGCTAATAATTACAGATATAAACAACACGGGTCATTAAGATAACAGTAAAATGAATGGCAGCAAATTTCCTGCAGCTCAAGCAGGACAAAACAGACGTCTTGGTTATTGGTCCTGAAGGCCAGAGAGAGAAACGTTTACCAAAACTACAAGATTTTAAACCATTACAATCTGTAAAAAATCTGAGTGTGATTTTTGACTCAGCTTAGTTTTATTCCACATATCAAAAACATAACAAAGATTGTTTTTTACCATCTTAAGAATGTAGTCAGAGTCCCCCCGTTTCTCTCTCAGTCCAGCACAGAGGTGCTGATGCGTTTATCACTTATCGTTCAGATTATTGTAATGTCCTGCTCTCTGGTCTTCCCAAAAAGAATATCTGTAATCTTCAATTACTACAGAATTCAGCTGCACAAGTGCTGATGAGGACAGGATCACATTACATCCGTTTTGATAAAAAAAAAAAAAAAAAAAAACAAATCAAAAGCACACACCTCCACATGTCTACTTTAAACTGAAGTAGAAGACCAACCTGTCTGAGTTTGTCCATCTCCCTGTACGGTAAATCCTGGAACTTTATTCCATCAGAAATCATCTTTGATTTTATTCTCTTCACCTCTTTGGCATCTTGGAACAGTAGCTTGAATCCTGAAATGATTGCAATGATGATAAAAATAACATTAATGCACAATAATGATAAATAATAATCAAAATAAATAATGTTCATAATTAGAGATTAGATTAATAAACTAATCTAAATAGAAAACAATGGTTTGTGCATTTTATTTCATCTTTGACATTTGAGAAGCTGCACTCCACAGTATTATTTATACACTCAGATATAGACACTTTTTATTAGCTACACTGATACAGTCTAATGCAAGTGTTTAAATGTCCATGACGGATGTTTATTAAATGCATGTTTACATGTGTTTGCATTACAGTCATTGTTAGTGATGGTGTTGTATTGGACTACACTATAGTCACAGGCGTCACTAATATTCTGACCCATTCATATATGTGAATAAGAAGAACACACAACTTGACTCAGTGCAACACTAATAATAAATAAATAAAGACAAAATTTGTAGCAGAACAGCTGCACTGATCAGCACTAGTTGAACTGATATTGTTATTTTATTTATATTATTTATATTGTATTTATAAGTGTACTTAATAAAGTGACCACTTAACATTATGCTTATGTTTCTGAAACTGAATTGATTTTGTTTCTATCTAAGGCTTCACTGCAACAATATTCAAAAAATTAAATCATTTACTGGTCATTTAGTGGTTGAATATGTTTTTATTAACGGCTTCTAACCGACCAGTAATAAAGTCATTATTTACATCTAATCAATACAGTCCTCGATATCTGGGTGGGTTTACCTTCCACAAAAGTATGGTAGAGCTGATAAAAGCGTGGAAATCTCCTTTTGAGGAAGTTTTCATATTTGTTGTTTGCTTTCTGGAGAGTGGAGGCGACATATCGACCGATACCTCGTCTAACCTTTGACGACGTGTAGTGTCTACACAGAGGCGACCTGGAAATAGACAAAACATTTACATAAATAACTTTAACTATCAGGACAAGAGCATTTAATAGAAATTCCCTTAAAGCAAAAACAACTTCCTCAATAAAACTATAATACCCAGATATTATTATATGCTATGTTAAAAATAAATACAGGAAGTATTGTTAGAACAGGTAACAGGAGTTACTGAGCATCTATGAATCTGTATGTGAATCCCTTTATGAAGTGGTAGATCTCAAAATGTGTTTAATATAAATATAAATATAAATATATAATGTTTAGATGAAGTAAGATTCCAGGAAGTAAAATGAGCCATAAACTGTTGATATTATTAATCTGGTTAAACCAAGCAGATCAAACAATAATAACAACAAACTGTGGCTGTTTAAAATCTTCATGTTTCCTGTTTTTAATCTGTGCAAGATAAATAAACAAACTAAATTACAAATAAATAAATAAATAAATAAACATACCAAGTGTTTATGCTGCTGTAATATTAGTTCAGTATCTCTCCTAATCTATATCATACTGATTGTAAAATAAATAAATAAATAAACAAATCAATAAATAAGGATCCTTACAAAAGACACCAAACTAAAGACTATAATAATATTTTTTAAAAATTACTTTCACTTTATAACTGGTATTTTGTACAGTATGAATGGTGCAGGTTAAAAACGATTAAAATCATATAATAAAATGTGCAGCTACGCGTTGCGGTGTCAGGATATTAAAGACTAAATAAATACTGACTTGTTACATAAACGATTCGTTTTACTTTGTTTTAAATTTTCTTATCAAACATCAGAAACGGTTGGACTGTCATCATCTCAGGCAGTTAGCTTAGCAGCTAGCTTAGCTGCGATGTGAGTAAAAATAAAGTGACACCTCCTGGACGAGTTAAACCTAAAATGTGTCAGACTCACCTGGACTGACAGGACGCGTAGGGAGAGTAAAGACCGGTTGTTATCCTGTTCGTCCTGAGGCCGTAGAGTCGGACCAAAGACAAATGTGAACACAGCCTCGCACAGGACAGCGCCATGTTGGCTCCAGTGCAGCCCGCGGAGTTACCGTAATAACGCTTATAAACAGGAAACAGCATTCTAATCAGTTACCGTAACTATTACATAAAACCGGCAACTGCAGACTCCAAACCTCTAGAGGCCACAGGGGTCATAAATAAACTTCACATCACTTAGATTATATTTTTATTAGAAATTTACAGAAATTGAGAAATTATAATTGATGTGTTTTATCATATTATTACTTTTTAAAATGTAAGTAGTCTGTAAAGCCGTTTACCTTTAGCAAAAGACAAGTTTGTGAAATTATGAAAGTACACTAATTAAATATCTTATTTTTATCTTCATCTTTTTAAGTCAGTGTCTTCTGTTGATAAAATTTTATAATATAATATCTTGTGTTTTGTGTATGAGTTACTGGATGCCTTATTTTTTGGAATAAATAAAAATATCTATCCAAAATATCTATCTATCTATCTATCTATCTATCTATCTATCTATCTATCTATCTATCTATCTACCACATGTGGTGTGTATTATATATAGTATTTCTAGTATTATAGTATTTAGGCTTCAGGAATCAGTGGTTAGTTTCATTATCAAATACATCTTCCAGTCTCTGGGGGGCGCCATAAGACCACTAAGGCTAATACCTCCAGATTCCTTTGAAGTGTCATTAAAACTTTAGACAATCATTAGCTTTATATGTGCGAATATATGCAAATGTCAGTCAGTTATAGGTAATTAATGTCATTTTATCACTTTTGAATTATATTTTATGCAAAACTGACCTGATTGGTTAAGTATTTTTAGTATGTTGGTGTGTAGTTTTTGTGTATTTGTACCCCTGGAGACATACAAACTTTGTTGTACACTGTTACTGTTAGTTTATGTCAATTTATATACAAATATTACATGTGTTTATATATTTGGCCAATGAAGGTAACTTTTATAACATTTTACGAAAAAAAGGTAAATAATTTTTTAAAGTTTTATTTTGAATGTTTAATCGGGATTCCTTTGATTATTTCCATTGATAAATAATTAAAGTTGTATTTTTGTTGCTAATTTGTTGAAACGGGAAGTCACGACGTTCGCGCGAGATTTTAAAAAAGGGGCGGGGCCACGAGATTCAAACGTTCGCGAAGATCAAGAAGCAGGAGACGGTTACGAAGAATTAAGAGGTTTGTTATGTCGTAGTTTTATCACGTTTTTATTTAGCAACACTGGTTAAAATTGTCACCTACTGACCTACTGCATCTAATCTTATAAAGTCGTAATATTGTCATAATTGTTTTATAAATTCAGCGGCTTTTAGCAAAGTTTTAGCTAGCAAACATGTCTGCAGGCCAACGCTCTCTGGTGCAACTCTTTAAGTTTAGTTTTAACTTTTCGTGTCGTTAGCAGCATGTGAACATTTGCAAGAAAAATAATCGAAGTATGTGACGTTTGTGTTAAATATAATCCGGGTGAGGCCGTAATGATGCAGGTGACACGTTTCTAAAATAAACTCCTGGAATAAAAAAAATGGCGCCTTGAGAAATTTAAAAAGGTTAATTCAAGAAACCAAGAAACATTTGGACTTTAGCTCTATTTGCATTGAACGGTG
Source organism: Polydactylus sextarius (assembly GCA_016801845.1). Classification (NCBI taxonomy): domain Eukaryota; kingdom Metazoa; phylum Chordata; class Actinopteri; family Polynemidae; genus Polydactylus; species Polydactylus sextarius. The sequence goes on along the minus strand of CM028909.1, from coordinate 7,024,569 downwards.
ACTGTTTTTTTTTTTAAGCCACATTTCTTAAATAAGGAGACTATCACAGGTGATTTAGCTGAGCCACCATTGATCTGATTGGTTGACATGGTGCTGCAGTTTTTGAATTTGTCTAATGTCTGTTTATTTTGTCTGTCTGTCTATAGACATGTAGATATAGGTATATATATATATAGATGAATCTTAATTGTGTCTTAATCCTCCACAGTTGATCGGCATTGCTGTTCTCAGACCTCAGAATAAAGATGGCAGCCAACTTCAGATTTGGATCCTCAACTGGAGGATGTAAAATCCTCGCTGGTGAAAGAGCAGAGCTGCCAGAGGAAACTGGTAAAAACTAAATGCATCCTCTATCGTCAGATTTAAATCTATTATTTTTATACATATCATGTAATAAAGAATAGGGAGCCTACATCACGCCCTTCTGGTCGACCCACTGAGTCTTAGATTGAAAAAACATACATTGCATTGAACGGAGAGATGAAAATTATTTTCCGATCCACTTTGACCCTGAATCACACATGCTTTACCTCAATTTAAATGATAACTATTAGTGTGAGTCAAGGCTGTGTTTGTGGTGTAATTGTTGATTTATCTGCTTCTGAAAATACATAACTGGTTCGACTACAAACCAAATAGTCTTGTAGGTGACGTCACGTCACAAACTTTTCACTGAATTTCTTTCCTCCTCTTCCTGGCTGAAGAGAGAACGAGGAGAAGGTGATAAAACTGACCAGGTGAGATATTTCCCTGGGTAGCGTAGCTGCTTGATGGTGTTTGGTGACGTAAATGTTACAAGAGGAGCGTTGTAGTCCACTGTAGTCTGCTATACGTCAAACGGGACCAGAAAAACAATTTTTTATCTCTTCATAGACTCTTGTTCATAATTTTTATGAGCAGGGGACCCGTGGACCAGAAGTACTAGGGCGTGACTTAGGCTCCTCATGGTTTTGAATGTGTTTTTTCTTTTTGTTCGTGAAGACGACAAGGGAAACTGTGACCCTGACAAACTTTCCCAGTGTCCTTATGACAAGAACCACCTGATCCGAGCGTCTCGCTTCCCCTACCACCTTCTAAAGTGCAAGAAGGTGAGTCATATATTTGCATTAATGCAAATAATACTAGCACAAATGCAGATTTACAGTTTAGTCGCAGGGTATGTCCAACTAAATGTGATGTCTTCAAATATTTTATTCTCATGAGAGAAGAGAAAATATTAGAAAAAATGACTTGAAAATTGATTCTACACCTTTCAGTTCTCAGTATGTTATGTCTGTGTGGTGAAAGGGTTAATTCATAGGACTAAAATTTCAATACAGTAGGAACCATTTAAGGAAGTAAATAGGTCCCACATCAGTTTGACTACAGGTAGAATAAGAAAGAACTGCTCCAACTAAATGCTGGTTAAGGTGTAAGAAGTCAAAGATGGACAGTGAGACTCCTCTGTTCTGGTTTAGAGGTTCCTTCCACCAACAGGGAACCACAAGAGAAAAGTTTGTTATATCTTAAGAAAATAACAGTAACTGTATTACAGTCACTTCAGATAAAATAAAATGTGAGCAGTTTCCAAAGAAAAAGAGGTAACGTTTAAATATGTCGACCTAAACTGAGCCATGTTTGTGTAAATAAGATCATCAAATCACCACGTTGTTTCTTGACTTGCTGCAAATTTAATTGCTCTTCTTTTTATCCGTCGCTGATGCAGAATCATCCGAAGTTGGCCAAAGAGCTGAAAACCTGTCCGTTCAACGCTCGCC
>CM028909.1:6892812-7017812 GCA_016801845.1 Polydactylus sextarius | reverse complement strand
GAACAAAATACAAAGAACAATTAGTGTCTCAGCAAACAGAGAATATTTGACAGCAGACCCCTGCAAAATAACAGAAACAGACATAACTTCATACGACAAGCTGTTACCAGTTCATCTGTCTGGCCATCCTCATTGGGAGATGACAGGGGCCCACAAAACCAAAATCAAGTCCATTTTTACATGTAGTTTTGCAGTTATCGTCTCCATTACATAAACTTTCTTTAGTCTGTCTTGCTATAGTTGAAGAGTGGGAGGTAGAGGTTTGAGCCAGGGCAGGGTTTATCATTTTCCTCACCACAAGTAGGAGAATCTGTAATAGATGAACTTTCCTCTTCCCTACATCTTCATCTGGAGTCAAACCCAGTGTATAATGTAGTGGGTTTAGTGGTAATTTGATTTTCAAAATGTTTTGTATTTCTGCTCAGATCCTCTGTCAAAATGCAATCAGTATCTGGCAAATCCCAAAAGATGTGAATCTGGATGTTGTATGTGAGTCCCAATTATTTTTTGTCATATTTTGATGTAATATAAGGTGTTTTAAAGTATCTCTTTTTTAATTTCCAATCTAATTCTTTCCACACTGGACTATGAGTAATTTTATGACCCTGTTCACACGTCAGTTCCCACTCCTCATTTTCAATCACAACATTCATTCCTAATTCCCACTTTTCCTTTATATCTAAAGAGTTTTCTGTTTGTAAATGTTTATATATATTAGATACCATCTTCTTCCTACAGCATCGTGTATTTTAAAAATGACAATGTATGTTAATGTTAAATAAATGTAGGATAAAAAGTACAACATTTACCTTTTAAATGTAGATTGGATTAAAAATATGAATTAGTATAAATTGTAAATACTCAAAACTTAACTCCAGTGCTCTTTGAGCAAATATATTTAGGTACTTTCCAATACTTAAATGTCCAGTTATTACTGTTGTGTTTTCTACAACGATGTTGGATCAGACCGTTTTTTTTTTTTTTCTAAAATCTCATCACTGTGGTGAATGAGCTGTAATGAAACATCAGTGATTTAACAGGGGAAACCAAAACCACACCACATCTACTGACCCATGCCCAGCGGCAGCACGAATTGTAACCGAATATCTGTGGTACATCCAGTTCTGGACCGGGAGCAGAGCACAAGACACTGGCAAAGAAAATAATCGTGGCAAAACTGGTATTGTCAGTCACAAGATCAGTGTCTTCGCTTCCCGATCTACTGGATTAAAAAACATTTTTCCAAATTTGTCATTAAACTACAAGACACTATCATATCTGTTCATACAGAAATCAGTGTTTTATTAATAGTTTTAGACAAGTTTCTAGTGTCTAGAGTCTGTGTTGGTTTGTCTTTCCAGCAATTTGATCCAGACTGAAATATCTTGATAAATATTTGCTGGATTTTCATTAAATTTTCCTAAATTGTTCACAGTTTCCAGTAGATAAATGCTGTGGACTTTGATGAGTCCCTGACTTTTCCAAAAGCCAAAAAATTATTGGCCAATACTTTTATTAATGAATAAATACTGCTAAATATCGAGCTTTATGTTTTAATATTAAACAATATTTAACGATATTTAAGTTTTAAATTCACTCGTCTGCTGCTGATCTGGTGTATTTTAGGATCTGGTTCACTGGTGACACAGCAAAGAGTTAATATGACAGCGCTCGTCTTAGAAATGACCCACGTGAAGCTTGTCGCTCTGGACACTCTGCAAACAAGTCTCAGGCACGCACAGCGAGCTTGTCGCCTGCAAGTGAAACGTAAGCCGCTCTGTCGGCCTCGTTTTATAATTGTGACATTCTCATATTCTCGCAGACATAAGAGTCGTGCACAATGAGCTGCTCTTTAATCCTGTAACTCTGTCTGAGGCTCGTGATCCTCTATTATCACCGGCATGTTCTACTCCAGTCAAACAAGCTACAGTTAAAGCTGCTCTCACTTTCGCCAGTTTCCACTGAGACTGAGGTTTTATTTGCTGCTAACTTGACGTTTTCAGCCTTCCTTAACTGCTCTGGTTCCGTACGCCCTACATCTGAAAGGTTATTAATTCCTTGAACTCAAACCTTAAGTTACATTAAACACCAGCTCAGACGAGAAGCATGAGACCAGCTGGTTACCGCCTCAAGTCTATTCTAAGTGTTTGATATGAAACTGGATAAGATGAGAGTCTCCGCAGTCCAAGAGCAATAAATCGACAGTAATTCATCTGGGCGATGACACTGATGCATATTGATAGAAGCACGTGTCGTTCGACGCCTCCGTGTACGTTACAGCTCGTTCTTATCCAGAGCTGGCTGCGACATGTGTGATGGTAAATAATAATCAGAGTGTGTACTTTACCTATCACGTGTAGGAACGTCTGTGTAGATTCAGAGATCAACAAGGGAGGTAGGTGGTGAAAGGTCAAAGGGCAGCGTGACTGAACACACAGCATAGTTTTTGGCCTCAAGAACAATATGAGGGTTTAAATATGACATTTTGGAGGTCAAAGGTCAAGGTCATTACATCAGGCATGTCCTGAGTGAATTTCATGACATCACGCAAAAAATGTTCATTTGGATTCAAGCATGAATTGATAAAATCATTTAGAGTTAAAGGTCCAATGGCCTTAATGACCTCTTTGATAAAATTTATATGGACTATGTTGAAGAAATCGCTACAAATTTCTTGAAAATGTTTATAGGTTTTGGTGGCAAAAGGTCAAAGGTCACTGTGACTGCATGCAACGAAGCCTGACGCATCAAATAATAGTCAGATAATTATAATTTTTTGAATATGAGATGAGTTGTTTATTAAACCTTCTAACAAACTACACAAAATGTTTGTGCATATTATTTCATGTATGGTATTTTTATTATTATGATTTATAATTATTATTTTAAATTATTTTATTTGATACATCTGAGAAGATCAGATACAGTTTGGCTTTGGTTGAATTCAGTTTATGTTTTAGGTCACTGTGACCTCGCAAAATATCTTGAATTTGATATATTAAGTTCATCTTGAGTGAATCGTTGCAAAATTTGGCAGAAACATCCGTGTAAACTCGAGGATTAACTAAACAGGTGCAACCGGTTTTTGGCCACAACCTTTGAATTTACACACAACCACAAGGTGGTAATTCTGGTTTTTCTCAGACAGTGTTTCACCTTTCAAATGATCATGTTTACTGTGAAAGGGATCGCAGAGAGTTATCGTTTTAATATGCAAAATAAGAGGTCTAATAGTTAACCGTATGACTAAGTAATCAGAGCTGTGCAGCGGAGCAGACAAACATGATGCAGAAAAGAGTGAAGAGGAGGTGGAGACCAAAATTAGAGCTAAAAGACTATTTTCTTGTTATGTCTAACTGGTGCAAGCGGTTCATCCTGCGACCCATTCATTCATGCACCTCACTCACACATAGTGACAAACCGATGTTAGAGTCATCAGGACGGAGTTTCAGATGTCATTGTCTCTGTTGCTGGAGGAAAAAAAGCATCGACCAACCAAACTTCTCATTAGTAGATGATCTGATCCACCTCACGAGCCCCAGCTGCTCATATGGACTGAGAAGGTGACGATGTATCAGTGTTCACAACATGTTTCCACTGCGCTCATGGTGTCAAAGTATCTCTTGCTACAGGATTAACATCTCTTTACAGCAATTTCTTGGGTGATGTGAACACCAATGCTGATTAACAGAAGATAAGTAAATTCTCACAGTTTCTGTGTTTTCTCAGATTCATTCACAGCCATCAAGTTCATCACTTTGATCCAAGCTAAAATATCTCGACAAATAAACGACGGATCGCTGTTAAATTCTGCACAGGCTGCACTGATCAAATTTATTGTCCAAATACCTGATTTTTGACCTAATTTTCACGTAGCACCATCATCAGGTTAAAACTAAGGGTAAAAATCACAAGTTTGATTAAAATATTTTTTAATTTTATATCAATTTAATTTGATATTTTTCACCTTTTGACTATTAACATGAACCTCATGAACTCATAAACTCATGAACTCATATATTAAAGTAGGATTTTTGTAAAACTTCACTCATATTTAAGGATGAAAACGTGACAATCTGATTAATATTTATACTTTGCATCGTCATGAATCGATGTATCGATCTGGACTGATGGATCAAACTGGTCTCTACAGTCTCGTTGATGGATCAGTTTTTCTTCATCAATGTGTCGCACTGTGCAGACTTTGCTTGTTTTGGATTATTACATTGAGTCATTGCGGCTACACGTGCTGTCAACAGGTGCCCCTGAATCATCTATAAATAACATTTTATTGCTTTTACTGCTACTTGTACATTCAGTTTGTGTTGTATGAGGTGTACATTCATAGTTTGTGTTTTTTTTTTTTATAATTTAACACACGCACATGCAGGAGTACGGTGTTATACAGTGATTAAGCACCATAGTTCTGGGTCACTTGAGACTGGACTGGAAATTCCTACGGCTTCTAAAATGAGACCAGTACATAACTGGGAGGGAGACGGACACGGGAACATTTTTCATGAGTACGCTCCTCTCTGTACAAACCGAAGGAAGAAGTTACACTTGACCTGAATGTTACAGAAACTCAAACTCAGCACAATCAGCTGAATAAACCATAGATTTATCTGAGAAAAAGATAAAAACAAAAAACAATTCAAATCTGTAGTTTTCAACATTTTATTTCATGTTTAGCTGCAGTAAAGTAGAACATCTGAGTATGTAAAAACAAGCCCAAAAATAAAATGTACATTTTCACAGACTATAGAACAACAGTTCATGATGCAATAACACTTTGTAAAACTTTTTTTTTTTTTTTTTTTTTACAAACATGACGTTGTAAGTTGTAAATAAGACTGTGCTGGATGATAGATACATAGTATATTAGCTGCTCAATTGTCTATTCATGATACATGAATGATACTGCCGAGTAATCCTGTAGGTTTAACCTACTTGTTTAATCACCAACATTTATGTGGTGGCATTAGACAGAAATTAATCTGGAGCTCTGAGTGATTCATGCCTCAGATTTTGATATATCTATCTATCTATCTATCTATCTATATAGATAGATAGATGTGTGTGTGTGGACTCAATTTGGGGCTGAAAAATTTTTCTTAACATTTTTTTAATATTTTAATATCTAAATATGTCACAATAATGCTCTGTCGTATATGTATAGTTTTTTTGTGCAATTTACAGTAATCCAAATCCCCCAAAAAAGAAGAAAAAAAAATATCTAAAAACTAAATAAACATCTCAATCCTTGAAGTGAGGGTTACAGATACATTGTATTCACTTTGTAAGTGTTTGGAAAGTGCAGTCATCTTCCCTCCATCAGAAATGTTTCCATTCATGGCACCATGTTGTATGTAAACAGTTGCCTTTTGGTCCATGAGCTGGCCTTTCTTTATTCCATCTGGAGAGCACACAATTTTCCAGAAAAACAAACTGGTGAGAACTTTATTTAATGCCCCCACATACATGTTGTTGCCACAACTTTAAAACCTTATTCATTTTATAATTCAGAAGTTCAGAAGTAGCCCTTTTTTCCCTGCAGAGCTCCCAAATCCTCTAGGATTCATCATCTTCTTCTTCTTCTTTCTAGTTTCTTGCAGTTTTGCTTTAAACCACACAAAGTGCAAGCTCTCAGTCTGTTTCTTTGGCTCTCAGAGTCCAAATTTTTTACACATAAGAGATGATCAATGTCTCATCTCTTGCTCAAAACGGAAGCGTGTCCATGAAGATTTTGTCCACGATCGGCGGTGGGGGAACAATATCTTCCAATTTGAGGTAAAAGATTCGCTGGAGACCTTGAGTGCACAGAGTCCTGAGCTCGGGAAGTTTTCCAAGAAGCCTGGACAAATAATTGGGCCGTGACATGTCGGAGCCGCAGCCGGAGACGTGATCTTTAAGGCAGGTGATGAGCTGGTTCTGCAGGTCCTCGATGCGTTTTGGCTCCTTTAGACCATGTCGGTCTGCAGGGGAAAAATAAGACATGCTAATTAGCTAAGCAGCTAACTCTATCTTAAGGGTAAAATAATAAACTATTAATAAAAGCTGATAACTGTTCCTCTTTGATAATTTGATTTCAATTAAGGTTAAAAAAAAGCAACAGATGCGGACTGTATCTGTAACTGTTATATCAAACATAAACTAAATCCGTCAGCTTTGAATGTAAATCTTCATCATGGTTAACTTTAGCCTGCTATGATGTATGACAGCATCTGCGACCTATACGTGAGGCCATATCACATTTTGTTACACACCTGTCCTGTCAATCTTTCATTACATTGTGTAACTGCATTATCTTGTTTACAGCAGTGTAAACTGTGTGACATGACTCTTACCAGTGATAATGACCAAAGCTGCGAGACAAGAGAAGGAGGAAACGTCAAGCTTCATGCGATGGAGACTTTGAGAAAACTCTAAGATGGAGTCGATCCAGTCGCCGAAACCTCGGACACACTGACTCTTGTGAAGCACGGCTCCGTTGCAGAAGATGAGTTTGTCTTTTTCTGGATCAGACCTGTGAAGGATTAAAAACAAAACAGTTTGGTCATTAAATTGTTAAGTAACAATACTTCGCTACTGTACTTCAGTGTGTTTCGGTAGCATCTTTACTTTACTTCTACTTCTCTACATTTCCTAACTTAACTTCACACTTTTACTCTGATACATGTTCAATGTTCAGTGTCGTTACAACAATCAGAGTAAAGTAAATGTGGTGTTTTCTCCAGCTCCGGTTCACTCTAAGTCGACCTGTGACTGTTTAGACCATCAACACCATGTTAGAGGGTTGATGGAGGCTCCATCTTAAAGGTGGATGATGGAGAAACTTCAACAAAATATCAATATCAAAGAGAAATTTAGTGAAAAAAAGAACAAGTTTAGTACTTTAGTTCAGACTCAAGACATTGTCTATGGAGATTGTTGTAGCTCCATGTTTTAAAGTGCTGGATAAACTTCATAATATTCTTCTGTTTTTATTAGTTATAGATTACCTGTCATACTTAAGTACAGTATATACTAGATACTTTAAGACTTTTACTTGAGCATCACTTCTACTCTTTTCAACTCACTTCGACTTTCAGGTTCTTTATAAAACACTGTTTGCACGTTGCATTTGTCTAAAAGTTTTACAGGAAGTCGTAAACTTACCGATACGCCAGGCGCAGGATGTAGAGTTCAACAAATGCAGACTCGAGCAGCAGCTCTTGGTCTTCAGCGCAGAACTCAGAGAAACCCGGGACGCTCTTCGCCCACTTCCTGATGACCTCCATGGAGCAGGTGAGCAGGTCGTAAAACTGTCTGATGTCGCTGGCGTCCTCTTTCTGGGTCGTCCTGCTGTCGGTCTCATCGTACTGAAATTTAGACACAACAGGAACGATTGATCAATCATTTATTGCAAAAGAAGAGAAGATAGTAGAGCAGTATTTCTTTTTTTTCTTTTGTTCTTACCTTGGAATAATCCAGTTTCCCGATGCCGGGGTTTGAGTCGATGTGTGCCCTCACGAGTGAAGCGATCATGCTCACTGGAGACACGGTGTTTGTCACATCCTGGACAACTTTGGGTTTGGAAGGAAGGCGACCTCTTCGTCCTTTCAGACTGTCTGTTCTCACAACTGTAAAAAAACAAAACAAAAAACCATCAGTGATTTAATTAAATCTCTATCATCTTAATCATTTCTGCATTGATTCCTCTTGCTTTGCACCAAACCCACCTTCCTTCACCATCCCTACGGCCAAACACTTCTGGAAACGACAAAACTGGCATCGATTTCTCCTCCTCTTGTCCACAGGGCAGTCCTTGTTGCCAAGGCAAACGTACTTGGAATTTTTTTGTACCGTACGCTGTAAAATAAAGAGGAATTAATCTACAAACATTCACATTTTGACTCTTGTATTGAGAGAGCTTTGCAGAAAAGTCAGATTTATTTACCTTGAAGAAACCTTTGCAGCCTTCACAGGTGCGAACGCCGTAGTGCTGACAGGAGGCGTTGTCTCCACACACGGCACAGCAGCCTTCATTTCCACTTGGGCTTTTTAATTTAGGCGATAAGCTTCCATCCAGCTGGTCGCCGCCATCATGGCTGCGCGCCTGCTCCATCGACAGCCCGGGGAAGGTCAGTGCAGAGGGGTGAGGATGAGTCAAGGCGAAAGGGTCTTGGTCTCGTAAGCGTGGTTGACCCATGTCCTCCGCAGACGCTGAACCAAATGTGAAGAAAGACGGAGCATGTGGTGTGTGTGAGGTCTCTTCAGACGCCCAGTATCCTGGACTGGGTGAGTATGGTCCAAAGGCTGAATCCCAGGTGGACGCATGTTGAGTCTGAAATCCAGGAGTTGAAGGAGATGAAGCTGACGCCGGGCTGCCAAAATAATCAGAGCCCCCAGGCGACATGGCCTCATCCGGGTAACTCAGCGTGAACGGCCCAGGGTAGCAGCCGTAAATCTGAAGGTCATCCAGCTTGAACGGCGTCTCCTGACCTGATGGAGGAGCCACGTGGGCCTGGGCTGCCGTGAACTGACAGGAGTAGGCGTCGAATTCGCCTGCATCTGTGCTCACCAGGGTGCTGATGCTCGGCAGGGGCGGAGGAGAGAGGTGGTGGTGGTCCCGCGGGCTGCTCGTATCCACAGTCAACCTGGAGATAAAGTCTGAGCTCTGAAGCTCCGAGCTGCCGAGGTTGTTCTCGTAGGCCTGAGATCCATGTTGGGGGTGTATGCAAGTCATGGCTGCAAGACTGGAAAAGATGTGAGGAAAAATGTTAGAAACAAAAAAATCTTCAGATGGTTTGATATGTGGCAGCTCAAGCTTGATTTAGGTATTTTAACCACTTTAATTAAGGCTTAGTGTAACTTTAACTTTAACTGTAATCTAATAATATGTAGATAATTAACATCTGTCATTTCATCATTTCTCTTCTCCTCATGGCAACAGTTACATAATCTAATCCTATACTTCTGGTATGCAGAGTCAAGTTACAGTCAAGGCAAAGTGCCACAATGTAAATTAGCATGTTACACTTCGTACTACACACTTAGTAGGTAGTATGAAGTGTACTACACACTACATAGTTTTAGACATCCATGTCTTGATACCTTTAAGGGATGCATGTGATAATTACCAGACTCACAATCTCCCAATCTCAATACCATGGAGTCAATCTGGGATTAAATGTACTGAGGACACATCAAAGTTAATTACATTTTTTGTTTTACACTTTTCTACCATCAAACTTTTTGCCTCGTGACACAAAAAATATAAAACATTTATACAAATTTATAATAGATTTATGTGATTTGTAAAGAAAAACAATGATTATGTATTATTTATGTGGATTCTCCAAGCTCCTTCATTTTACATTTTCAAAAAAAAAAAAAAACTGTTTCTTATTATAACTTCAAATACTTTGGTAGTAAATAAAGAAGTGGCGGTTTGTTTTCCCGCTCGATTTAAAGTCAGAATATTAATAATAAATGTTTCTTACCTGTTGAGAGTTGACTACGAGTGTAAGTGAATTGTCTGTGCGCTACAAACGACGCTCCGTCATCTCCGGTGTGTCCCAGCTGAGGAGCAGTCCTTCCGCGCTGCAGCGCCGTTTGCTTTTATACCCTTCGCTCCAGAGATCCCATGACGTCAGACAGGTTTCCATACAAGGTTGCGCGGTGGGCGGGGAGATTTCCATCCTCCGACCAATCACAGCGCGCGTTAAAGCTAACAGCAGTTGAATGACGCACTCCGGGATTCCGTTGACGCGCGTACGCCGAGGAACCGCCGACACACACACACACACACACACACACACACACACTTCACACATCTAGACAGCTAAATAAAACTCAACAAAACCAAATTAAACTTCATATTTTAAGACTCATTTGTAACGTCGATGCTATTAAATGACATAACAACCAGAATGTCTGTTACGTTGTGGCAAACTTAGTCTACTCCTCGTTTTGATGATGAGCGGAAAATGTGATTTCGCAATTTACAAACAGGAAGTCCCTTTTTTTTTTCTAGGAGAAAATCTATTTTTGATTACTGTCTATCTCTTTATGGTAGAACTGTGGAGAAATACCACGAAACACTGCAATTAAAAAAAGAAAAACATCTGCAGCTTGTCTGCAGAGAAAAATCACAAAAAAAAAGTACCTGCATATGTGATGAAGTGTCTGAGGAAGAAATAAACAAATTCTTAGAGATTTTTCTGCTGAGTTTGATCCTCTTTGAAATTTGACCTGTGGCATACTTTGTTACATTGTTTCATTTGGACAAAAAATAAAATAAGGATCAATCAGTCTTCTTCTAATGTGAGAGATCTTTAATTTTACCATAAAATAATATAATATAATATAATATAATATAATATAATATAATATAATATAATATAATATAATATAATATAATATAATATAATATAATATAATATAATATAATATAATATAATATAATATAATATATTATAATAAAAGTGTGTTTTTCTCCATTTACATTCAGTCTGAGACTCTTGCTTCGTGACACGTGCACTTCTTTGTATTCTTTGTATTCACTTTAAATATTCACTTTTATGCATAAATGCATGCATGACCAGGTGCTCAGATGTTCCTACTAAAGCTCTCAGGGAGTCTATGGTGTTCCTGCCGTGTTATTTCCCCCTTTTACACCTTAAAATAAAGTCATAAACTTCATAAACTTTGATTTTTATAACTTGTTTATTTGTGCACATGTTGTTTCTCAGGCCTCTTCTTCTCCAATCCAGTGCAATTTACAAATAAAAAGGTGAAAGTCACTTCAACGTGCAGACTTGAGAGGCCGGGAATCAAACCACCAACCTTCTGATCAACAGATGACCTTGGGTCACAGTTGCTCCTCAGCTTCTGAACAACTAGACTGAGTTTTTTCTCTCAGAACATTTCTTAACTCTTTTCTTTGCCCTCTATCATCCATTAAATGTCAAAACTGGGGTGGCCCCTACTAGAGGAAGAGCATGTCACGCTTTGCAACCACAGAGGAAGTAACCCTGCTGCTTCCCACGCACACGCACATATTCACACACACACATTAATCTGAAATGTTCAAAAATGTTCATATATCCAATAAAGTGAAAAATTAAACTTCCATCTTACTTCCTGTCGTCTGTCATTCTCTCTGATTAACGAGGAGCTGCAGTTGTCATCAGCTCTGACACTAAATTCCTGGACGTACACATTTTTGGCTCAGTGGAGTCTGCAGTGGAAACTCATCATCCCTCCCATTGATGGTGTGTATGTGTGTGTATGTTTTCTCTCTCTCTCTCTCTCTCTCTCTCTCTGTGGGTATGACTGGGCATCTGTGATGTCACGCCAGCACCAGCCGGACCTCCCTGCTGCACAGAAACTGGTTTCACTTGTTATCTGATCTGGATTATCACTCTGCACCGTCTCTTCCTGCCAAGAATAACTTTTTTTACATTTAGTGACATCAACCAGATGCTTTCTTTGGACACACACTTTGTGTACGTGCAGATCTGTATGTTGCGTTATGATGTATGAGAAATGTGGCCTTTAGGTGCGACTGTTCTCATGCACACCCCCACCCCGACCCCCCACGTGTCCATGATATGTATTATCACATGTGCACGGCCAGAGCTCCTCCCACCACCTGTTGCTCCTGCAGAGAGCTATTTTTATGTTTCAGAGATGTTTGTCATTGTGGAGAAATACTTGTCCAGCTCGTCATATCAACACCGACATCTCTGTTTGATTCTAAAGAGATTTCACCGTCGTTTTATTTACACAAGACTTCATTTGCAACTGTTGCAGCTAAAAAAATATTTTTAAAAAAACCTGCTGGAGTCAGTTGTCTAGTAGACATCCTATCCATGGTGGTTTGCATACAGATGTAAATTAGACAGAGACGATGCTATCTGTTGTGTTTTGCATCTTTTTCCAAACTTTAGAGGACTCCCGCTGCTTATGCACAATCAGAAACTGTTGATTTTATCCCTGACCTTGTCTAATCATCAGTGTCATCCCATTAACTCTGATGAAAATGTCAGTAAGTGCTCTGATAACGCTGCTGTTTTTGGCTTAGACAGACAGAAAGAGCTTCTTATCTTCGATCTTGATCTGACAAAGTGGAAGTGTGTGGTAACCCAACAAATCCATTACGCAGCTTTGTGACACAAACATAAAAGAAAGTTTAAGAAGAAGAGAAACACCAGTGCCACCACCCCTTTTTTCTTTTCTTTTCTTTTCTTTTCTTTTCTTTTCTTTTCTTTTCTTTTCACCACCTACAGTACATTCAGTCTGTTTTAGGCCTTGCAGATAAATTTGTGTCACAGACTCTCAGCTCACTCATGTGCTGCACCCAAAATATCAGGGTGATCGGGTTCAAACATGCCTTTGTGCCTCCGGCTTCCTCATGTTAAGTCGTCACTCTGATGGTTTTTATGGGGAGTTGCAAGGTGGGGATTGTTTGCATGCAATACGATATGAAGTTATGTCTGTGTACGTGTGTGTGTATGTGTGTGAATTTTTGCATATTTCTTTTTGTGTTTTATTACACGTTTACCAACCAGGTTATATTTTCCCAAAGTAGGATTATGCAGGTCTGAGGTGATTTGAATAATAATGTTTAGATTTTCGATGTTAAGAAATAATTAATGGTGTTGACGTCTTGAATTTAGTGAGTTATGAGTGGATCTGATGAACATGTGTAGGATTATTTGGACTAGGTGGAGGTATGTGCTCTGCTAGTTCATGAAATCGTGCACGTAATATTGTGACTAAAATCATAAATCCTTCGTTGTGTATATTCAAATTGAAAAGTATCAAAACTTCACATTGTGCTGAATTAACACAGTAAAAACAGCAGCGAAACAGTTAAAAACGATCCACATTAATTTCTCTTCATCTAACACAACCAACTGTTGCTTTAATGGATGTTGATGACATGTAAATGAAAGAAAACAAGAAAGAACAAGTCGAAAAAAGAAAGCCTGCACCCAGACACGATGATTGTTTGATTTATTCATCCAAGAGTTGTTGACGTATTTGATTAATCAGCATGAATATCTGTGTCAGATTAAATGTAGAAACATGCAAACTTGAACCTTTTTTTTCCAGCTTTTGTGAAGCTGATTTAGCTAAAACTCCTAAAGGCACGAACAACAATGTTGCAAAATAAAAGTGGAGATGATGACAAATTGATCTGGTGACTTTGACTAAAAAGTCAAAGTCACCAGATCGAAAAAAAAAAAAATTTCTCTTTAATTTTGCGAAACAGTTTCATTTGATGTCATGTTTCTGAAAGACAGGAAGGAAGTTCAAAGAGATGAGAAATGTGAAATCACAATCATGTTGTGGTGACAGAATTAAAAACAAAAAAACCAAAAAAACAAGACAATACCACAACATGGAATGTGTTGCAACACAGAGCGACCATGACAGCCATATCTGACATATTGGGAGAAGCTGCCGCTTTTTTTTTTTTTTTTTACCCGTGACGAAATCATGACCAAGCCTTCATGTGACTCTTCCTCTTTCTTGACCAAACACATGAGTTAGTTGTCTATCACTCCCACATACTGCTGCGAGGCTGAAGTCACAGACGTCCTTATCGAGTTTCACTTTCCAGACACATCAGACACAAAACACGTCACTTTTATTTCATATATATGTCACTTTTATTATATATATATATTCAAATCACATGATTTTCTTTTTTGTCATTTTGACAAAACTCATTATTGACTCATTATTGTTGTTGTTTATGATCTGTGTCAACTTTACGTTACACTCAGACGTGTCACATGTCACATCCATTATGTCTGTAGTCACTTGAGGGGATTTTTTTTGTTCTCAGCTTCATGTTGATATTTTTACACCACCAGGGGGGAATTTCTCACACACACTGTTTGTGTTCCATCTAGTGGTGAAACACGGGAACACAACAGAAACAACAACAACATGAGTTTTGTGATAAATGTGATGAAATATGATGTTGAATTTTTATCTAAGATCAATTAGAAACAAACAGGACAGGTTGAAATCAGATTTTTTTTTCTTCGTCTTGGAAATAATAATAATAATGATAATAATAATAATAAATGTAGTTGATTAAATTGTTTCTCCACAGTTTGAAGAACAGTTCAGACAGAAATTGTCAGATTGTTATGTATGTGATATATTTTAAGACAATATTGATTAAGAAATTGTCTAATATTGAATAATCTAATAATATAAATTTAATATTGATAAGAAGTTATCGCATTTGTCAAAGAAATTAAATTCTGAACAAATAAGAAGTAAAATCAGACGTGCTCATTTAATGGCACATCTACTCTATAATACATACAAAATTATTTTAGTTATATACGTGTATGTAAAGTGAAACTAGCGCATCGATCATCATTTTAAAAATAATAATATTCATTTATTTATTGAGAAATTATCTTCATATATCTCAGTAATCTTCTGGATGAAACTTTTATGTCTTTGTTTCAAACCTGGAAACTCGTAGTTGAACTTGACAATGACTAAATCACAATCAATCACAATGACAATAAATCAATGACATTTCTAAATCACAATGATTTAGAAATGATCATCTTTCATCTGTGCAGCTCACGTTAGTGAAGTGATTCACCACTTGATGGCAGCATCTCAACACGACTGAGTCACCTCATCATATTAAAGTGTCATTTTTAACTGAGCTGAAGGGACAGTAAGTGATGTCTCATGAGGAAAATCGTATCATTTAAGGTTGAAAACTGTGAATTTCAACCTATAGTTTAGTAGCACAGGTAACAAGACACGAATACAGTTAAAATATATTGTGAAAGTAAGAAAAACTACAAGATAATCAACATGCACGGTGCACAAAGGCCAGAGAGTGAGATTTCGTTTTTACTGCAGTTGATTTATCTGATCAAATCTGTTAAATGTCACATGTCTGCACCCACAGACACACAGATATTATGTGACTACAATCAATATGACTTTCACCGTTAACTATAAACCCTCAAGCTGGCCATCACTGTTAAACAATAACTTTCCGTTCCAGATAAGTGATGCAAGAAAAATGACGTCCTGCCTTCAGAGACGTTTCATCACATCCCAGTATCTGAAATAATGAGCTTTGTCTTCATCGCTCAGAGGACAAAATCTGTTCTGTCGCCTGTTTGTAGGTCACAAGAATGTGACTCTTTGAGTCTTCCCACTCTCACATTCCTCCCTCATCAACTGCCCACATACGCTGGGCCACACACACACACACACACACACACACACACACACACACACACACACTGGGAACATTTTCAGAGACACATCTGTTGATGTCACTGGGCCATAACCACTGAGGTCTATAGAGACACAAGGCAGTATGTGTCGATTATTATGTGACCGTTTATCACACAAACATAAAAAACAACAGAAACAGATCTCACATCTTTTATTTTATAGTTAGTTTTAGTATTTATTTATGCTGTTTAATATTGTGGAAAATACACTCTGGTGTAGAGTTAAATCAGTTAACCAACAGCGAACTAAACCATCAATCTAATGGAATAAATTCAGCACCAAAACCAAAAAATGTAAACATGAAATAAAATCACATTTTTATTGTTCTTGACACAGAAACTGACTGAAACTGTCTCCAGGAAATAGTCCGACTGTTAATCTTCTTTTATTTTTCTGAGCTTTACTAAGTGAGTTTTTGTCATTTGTTTATTGTCAGAATTAGGTTGTTTCCATCTGTTTTATTATTGGACTGATACTTTTTATTTCTTATTAGCTCTTAGTATCAGTACCTCTCGCATAAGTGTCTGTTAAATATAAGGCTACGTAGCATAAAGCTGACACACACGGACAAGTATCAAAAGTGTCTGATATATTGCGAATATTATCAGATCATTACTGATGCATTAGTTGTTTCTAGTTTTAACGACTTTAAAGTCTGTTTCAGTTTTATTTATTAATTTTTTATTTATTTATTTATTTATTTTTTGTTTAGTTTTAGGAGTCGGGTCCATTTCAGGTCACGAGATGAATCCGAGATGTGAGATGATTCATGGGATAAAAAGGAAGAATAAGGAAAAGAAAAAAACAATGTTACGCTACATAATTCTTCCCCCTCTTCTCTTTAATCTTTTCCTCTTTTTTTTTTCCTCTTTGGGCATCAAACTCTTGTTTAAATCAAAACATCAGAGTCTTTTTTTAGAGAGGAAATGTGTCTTTGGCAGAGCTGCTAATAACTCATGGACATTTGACAAAAAGCTCAAACTAGACACGGAAATCCTTAATAGCTTTCCCTGCATTTTATTGGTTTATAAGATGGTGTTTTTTTTAATGTGAAATGTGAAATTTCTCCCTAAGTGCTGCATTTGAGTAACTGTACTTTCCAGCACAGTAAGAAAACAATGACACAACAACATTAAGGTCACAGGAAGCTGCTCTGCTTTGATGCACATCTCAGGTTTGTGCTTCTTTTGGTTTCTCTGGTTGTTGTCGTCGTGGTTTTTTCGGTCATCGTGTTTTTTGGAGCTGAGCAGAGGCGTGGACGAGGGTGGGGGATGTTTACACTGTTCCCACAGGAAAGCACAGGAGACTGAGAAACATCACATCAGTTCACAAATACTCGGGTTGAAGCCAAAGAGGCTGTAGAGAAACAGACAGAGAGAGAGAGAAAGAGACTGGAGAGGTGGGCGTCGACGTCGGACACCTCCAGGAACTTCCCCTGAAAACACCAGCATCTCCTCTCAGGCCTTTACGTTGGCCGCGATGGGACGCTGCTGCTTTTGTTTTGATTCATCTCCAGGTCTGGGACATTCGCCATCACTGACTCACACATCTTGGCTCTTGGTTGACGTTGGCCCCTTTTTTCTTCCTCAGCTTTTCTCTCTCTGTTTCTCTCTCTCTCTCTCTCTCCCTCTTCAATGAATTTCCTCTTGTTTTTCCAGATACAGTCTGCGGATGAAATAGCAGCGTTATTGTCTCAAAGTTTCCTGGACCTGTTCAAGGTCAGAAGCCAGTTGTTTAAGAGTAAGCTGAGGGGCGAACTTTATAAAGAGTTTATGTGTATGTGTGTGTGTGTGTGTGTGTGTGCGTAATGGGACAACATGATTGCATTGATGCAAAACGAAATCCCCCTCTGAAACAACACAAAGCTCTGGTTGTCAGTTTTGAGATGAGGGATTGAGGAAACTCACAGAGAGGCTGGAAGAGAAACGTCAGACGTTACAACCACAGCTGCCATTCAGCTGGAAATGGATAATAGCTTCGCCACAATGTGCTTATGTTTGCTCTCTTTTCTAATCACAGTGAATTCCCCAGTTTCATCAGCGTACAGAGCAGTCACTCTCAGTTTTGGAGCTAAAATCAGCCTTTAGAGAAGCTCCTCTCATACTAAAAACGAAGAGACTTAAGATAAAACTGTGACTAATATGAAAATTAAAAGTCTGACGGTGCTGAAGAAATGACCATAACTCTGAGGTGACTGGATGTCTTTTAGAGTAAAATAATCAAATGATAAATGATATCACGGCTCACACCTCAGCGTCTTCTTTCATAGTCGTCATTAATGTGTCGACTTCCCCCCTCAGTATGATTTCAGTGTAAAGTGTGTGTGTGTGCGTGCGTGTGTTGTGGGGGCACGATCGCAGCACATGACTCACTTCTACCTTCCTGGACTTTGAGGTGGAGTGTGTGGGCAAATGTGTGAAGACACGCACACAACACAAAATATATTGTTTTACTCGTGATCATTACGTCAAAAATATTTCAATAATCTGATTTTTTTTTTTTTTTTTTTTTTTTAAGGAAATTGACCGAACTTGACTGAGAAGCTTCAGCTTTATCCGGATTATATCGTCTATAAAGTTATATTTTATCAAATTATTCACTTTTTTTTCTGCATAAACACAGAAATATCATTTTATTCCTGCATTGTTTATATAAAACATCTTGTTATTACCCTGATTTTTATTAATGGGTCACTAATTAAACTTTAATCCTCATCAGTTATTTCTCTTCTGTTGATGAAAACCTAAAGTATCAGACCATTAATTTACATTTAACTTGTATTATCTGTAATTTTTAACACCAGAAACATAACATTTACTATTTGACTGGAAAGATATTTGATTATGTCTGATGCAACCACATAACTGAGCAGATTATCAGCTGTTCCACTAACATCTACCTGAATAGATATTTAGATAAAAGCCAATTATTGCAATTATGGTCTTATTTATAGGAGAGATAAGGTTTAATTACTACAGTAACTAATTGGAAATATAAATACTGATTTTGTTTAATTTATAGTTGTTTACAGCCCATTTTTATATATATAAAAAAAGTTTCTGCAAACAACATTTACTTTCATTATTAATCCACATGAGAGTTTGTTTCTGAAGGAAACTTTTAACCAGGAGGTGAAATTAAGATGTGATTAAGATGTGTGTTTGATGAAGGTGAAAGTGAGTAACATTAATCATCTCATTATGACGTATTGTTCTGTGTGGATGCGGAAATGACTTAGACATATAAAATCTACACACACATTGTTTCAGACTAAACATATTGTGCATGCAGCATCATAGATGTTGACCCGGCTTCCAAACTACACAGATCCTAATCTGGATTGAGCTTCTGTGGGTTGCACCACAACAAGCTGGATCTATGGAGGCTCCAGGTCTTGATACAGGAGGTGGATCCTGACATAAACTTTGATGACTTCGACTTGTAATCAGATTTGAAAGCTGGAGTTGATTCAGATAGGGTAGGAGAGATTTAAAGTTTAACAGCAACAACATGATTTGCTGATTGTTGTTTTTTTTTTTTTAAATCAGAAACACAAGAAGGAACGTGTGGATATAGCACACAGGAGAGCTGTGAATCCTCCTGATTGAGATTAATCAATTAATAATCTTTCTTTCAGAGGCTTTCAGTGCGTAGTGAGCTGTCAGCGGTTAACACAAAATGTTTGGGGCTTTTTTTGTCCGACGGCCGCACTACTACTACATTAAAAGTTCATTTGAATTTCAGGTTGTTTTACTATTGTTTGTTACTTCTCTAAAGGTTATCATCAAACAAAAGCATAATGTCATCTTTCCAACGAAGAGAGAATTTAAGCTGATTGCAATCATAATGTTTTCTGGGAACACAGTACAGTATCTCCGGGCTCCATCCTCTCTGCTTTCCGGGAGCTGGCTCTTGAAAAAAAAAAAAAGAAAAAACCTGGTGAGTCAACATCCTCTCTCCTCTCCGACAGAAAAATGAAACACTTCAGCTCACACACATTCCTCAGTGGCTCCTGCTCCACAGCCTCACATTTCTGATGAAGCCGTTACTGATTTCACTTCACTCTGACATCGTTTTCCTTCGCCGCCGTTGTCGTCGTCATCGGTGTGGACGTGGTTTTTGTGTTTGTTCAGTGTTCAAAAAAAAAAAAAAAAGGCGTCCAGAACACGCTGATCTCCTCCACTTCCTGTCTTTGGAGACAGGAAGAAGTTACTGTCGCCTGTTTCTCTCCAGAGTGGATGGCTGGACCATCCACACATTAAAAAAATACAAAAATCCCCTCACTCTGTCACAGCTTTGGACAATATCTTTAATTTACCTGGAATATAAGGCTGTTAGGATTTCTTGGAAAAGTTTTCAACCTGCGTCGTCAGTGTGTAATAAAGATATAACCTCAACGACACTTCCTGCGATTGTTTGAGGACTTTCTCCGTGTTTGTGTCGACGTTCATAGCTGTCAGAGGTTTTATGTAACACGGGTTCATTAACTCTTAGACGAATGAGCAAGTCTGCTTTGTTTTGTGCAACATTATTGTATATTGTTATTGATTCCTGCATCATTTCTGGCTTTTTATTAATGACCTGTGTGTGCGTGTGTGTGTTTCCTATGAGAATTAACAGTCAATTTATCACCTTATCAGTTATTTATCTGCAGGCTCAGACTTAACTGTTAGTTAATGAACATTTTACCCTTTTTTTAAACCAGACACACAACATTTACACCACATAACTGAGCAACTTAGTAGCTGTTTAGACTCCTAACTACTTCCAGTAACATCTACCTAAATAAATATTTAGATAAACATCGACGCTGTCAATTATTGGCTTATTTATGGAAAAGATTAGGTTCCATTTCTGCATCCACTAATTGGAAAACTAAACACTCTGTTCTGATCTCTGTTCAGTTTTCAGGCCGTGATTTGTTTGTTCGTCAGGGTGGAAACGACAGAACAGATCAGCAGGTGGTTCCTTATCTGACTTTGTGTTCTCAAACATTATCAAACGGTCTTGAAAAAGAGGAAATCGTTTAATAACTAAACGTTCAATATGAGTTTCTGCCTGGACACACAAACACACACACACATTATTTCATGTTTCCTGAGGAAAGACTCTCCTGCACATGATTAGGTTTAATTCAGATTTAATTCCAGATGTGCAGCTTTATTCCACATCTGCTGGAGTACACCACATGTGTTATATATTAACACTAAAGCTACAATACACTGCCTCAGGATGTGTTTACAACCAACTGATATGTGAAAAAAAAAGATCTTTAAAAAAACAAGTGATTCATTCACTCATTGATTCACGCCTATATTTATTCTGGAATTAGCAGCACGCAGCTGTTGTGTTTCCTGAAGCTAAACGGTCACGACTGCCTGACACATGAGCAGCGACGGGAAATAAAAGCAGATTCAATAACGTGGACGTTCACACCTGTCGCCCTCTTAAAGAGGAAACTAGTACTTAGTGTAACACAGGTGGGTGATGGGAGCAGTAACTGGAGATGAACAGATGAACAGATGACGAGATAATGAATAGAAAGTGTTGATTTTAGTTTTAGTTACCAGCTACAATAAAATGTCATCTAACGTTATCTAACGTCAAACTGGGGTGTGTGTGAAGCCACTGGAGTCTGAGACAGACTTTATTAAACCAAAAATAATGAAAGAAACAACACAGCTTTTTTAATGAAAGAGCTTTTTACTCCATCAAAGACAAATTGTATTAATTTAGCACAATTTTATTTTGCCAAAAACACAACACAGGCTGAGATATCCTGACTTTTAGTCTCTGGTATTTGTCCGACTACTGTCTCAGTGGCATTTATGAATACTCTAATAGTTAAGTTTCCAGCCTTGAAACATAGATCGTATTTAATTTTTTAGCTGCCCATAAATTCCCATAAATCTTTAGTGTTTATGAGCCAAACATTGGCTCAGAAGATGCAGTTAGTTCATAAAGGTTGACTGAGCTCTGTGGAGGTTTTTAAAAAGTGACGTTTGTGGATGAAACCAGTTTACATCTGTTAGTTAGTTTTGTAGTTTTGTTTTGTCGGTTCATTTTGTTAAACAAAGGTTTCAGTATCTTACAGAAAGTGTTGTAATGGAGACCAGTTTGTCCAGTTACAGGTTGTTGGATGTTTAGTCTTTTTTTCAGGACAAATCGTTAAAATCACATCATCTGTGTATAAAAGCTGAGCCGCATATTAAATATGAACCTGTATTTTTAAAGAATCTGGACAAAAAACAAGTTGTGTGCGGTCACGGTGACCTTTGACCTTTGACAACCAAAATCTAATAACATCATCCTTGAGTCTGTGTGAACGTTTGTGCCAGATGTTGTAATATTTCTTCTCGTCATTGCGTCAGTAACCTTTGACCTTTGATGAAATGCAGTCAGTTATAGTAACTTCATCTTTGTGTCTGTATATTTATGCAACTTAACTCATCACATTCGAAGGTCTAAAAGGTGGTTATTGACGTCACAATGACCTTTGACCTTTAGCCAAAAACCTGATCAGCTCATGTTGAGTCTTAGTGAACTTTTGTGCCAAATTTGAGATGACTGTCTTTGAGATTTTAGAGATATGAGGTTCACAAGAGAGGGACTGACTGACTGATGGTTGGATGAACAACCTGAAAACATAGAATAAAATAAAAAGCTTTTAATGTCATTGTACAAAAACGAGGTACATCCAAGGTGCTGATATAAACACAATACAAAAAAAGATACACAAAAATATTCAATACAAAATACAAATAATAATAACATTTCCAGGTGTTTGCATAGAAACATAATAATTATAATAAAACATAGTCCTGAGTCTCAAACTCAAATTCAAGTTAAATTTGCAAAAGTTTTGTAATAAAACTGTTTATATGAGTCCAGTTGAATGAACAGTCAACCTTAAAAATATCAGTTCATCTTTAATAAAACTGAAAAGGAAAATGTTTATATTAAATGATGTGAGATGCGTCTTTTGTTTCCATTGATATCAGTTCTTCAGTTTTTTTAAATGTAAATTTGTGACTAAAATGGAAAAAAGCTCATTTTCATTTATCATTCAAATTGTCCAATCTGCTGAATGTGATGAAGTTAATCTGCCTCATCGTGTCTGCGTGGGCGTCATTTAAACAGACTTTATTGGCAGAAACGACCTCACAACTGTCATCAGATTTTATTCTGATGCTGGTGCGTGGAAATGTGTCAGGTTTTTATTTTTCTCTCCATCTGACGCCTGCCCACTTCACACCACCGAAAAATAAAATAATAATAATAAAAAAAAAAAAACAATCTCAGATATCAGGAATCTTTCCTATAAAATAACAAAGAAACTTAAAGATAATTGTGCAATCATTTTAAGTTGATGAGGTGTTTTGTGTGGATGTGTGAGGAGCGTGTTTCTGCTGCTCAGCTCTTAAACAGACCGATCATATAACTGTGTTGTCCATTAACAAGCTGTTGGGTGGAAATTATGAGCAGCAGCTCCAGGAAAATGATCGTTAAAGCCTCGAAGAGTCAATAAAACTTTAAAAGTGTCATCGAACCGCCGCTGCTGCTGCTGCTGTGGCTGCTGCTCGGAAACCAAATGCAGCCTCTTTATCAGATTATAACCAGCACATATCTTCATTTTGCATTTATGTCAGAGCTCAGACGCTGCAGGTTTTGCATTAAAGCTGATTCATGCACGACCTCTGACCCCAAACTCGCCCGACGTTGTGTTTGCTTTATTTTACAGCACCGTACCTTTGCTGAGTCTTTAGTCAAACACTCAGACCATCAGACAAATATAGAGACGATCACATGCATCTTTTTTTAAACCCTGCAGTCGGTTGAACCGTCTTATCTTTATGGTAGATTTCCGGAGCATTTGTCAGCCGCATCCTGTTTCTTGACAGCCCACGCAGACTCTTATCCTTCTATCAGACACAACAGACACGACTCCAACACTGTGACACCGACACTTTTCCTTTTTCTAATCGATATTTCGTCTTTAAACAAAAGCTTTGTCTTCTTGCATGTGAATAAAAATGTGTGGTTTTATTGTTTCGACATTGAGCGTCAAACAACCCGAGCACTTCTTCTTTTCATTTTTTTTTTTAAACAAATGGGAACATGTGCATCGATCTATTCGTTTGACCAGAGGCTTTTATAACGGTCCATCGGAGGCAGTGACGCACATGTTGCTTGAGAAATAGCGTCGAGCTGTTTTACCACAGAGGCTTGACGGCGTCCTGCAGACCCTCTGCTTCCTCTTTTTCAAATCTCATACCTCATCACTGACAGGCGGTAACAGGGTTGGACCAACAGGAAGCTTCTTTCATACCGACTGTGTCCTGAAATGGCAGCTAGTGACCAAATCTTATATTTAATGTTGTGTGTAATGTATATTTCAATGTGTTCATCATGTTAACTCTTCTCACTCAAGTTAAAAAAAAAAACCTTTTTACTCTAAAATTGGCATGAAATATAAACAACCACAAAATGGTTAATTACGATTCATCTTCTTCCCTTGTAGACACCAGTACGTGTGTTTGTTGCACAATGTGTCGTGTCTGTGTCTAAATTGATTAAAAAAAAAAACAACCTCAGACCACAACTTGTTCTTCCTCAAACCTGCTGCACAAACACATGCATCATTTAGTGTTTGACTCATTAAGTAAACAGGAGTGTTTTTAGCAGCAACGTGAGATTTAAACATTTGCTACAGTATTATTGACAATCCTAAGACCCTAAAACCTCCCGCTGGGTTAATTGCTGAGGAAACAACTGCTGCCTCCTTGTTTAGGGGGAGAGCTCCCCGCTGTTTCTGTTAAACGGCCCTTTCATGGGTTGTTTTTAGTGTCACGTCATCTTGACTAATTATCCGCTCGTTATGCGTTCAGCCCATTCGGCCTAAACTCACGTTTCAAGCATCAGCAAATCACTTAGATCACCGTCTTCTCCAACCCAACTCCCCCTCCTCCTTCTCCTCCTCCTCCTCAGAGTCAAAACAACCAGGAGAAGAGGACTTGAAAACATGGCCACATACCATCGCTCACCGTCATCTGTGAATGAACGGCCGAGGACAAAAGAGAACAACGCAGCAAAGCCAACGCAGAGAGTGACCACCATGACCTCATGGGTCAGCTGGGAACCAGGAATGAAAAGACTGCAGGCGACCCCCGCCCAACACACACACACACACACACACATAGTGAGAGAGCAAGCTGTTGGACAACTGAAGCCTCCATGGGAATATAGGAGTGTGAAGAAGAAGGAATCAGCATTCGTCTGCAGGAGCTGAAAGAAAGCGGTTGTGTTAGGAATTTTGGGTCATGCCTTTCTCTGCACATTCCTTCAACTCTTCACCCGACAATAAAACTGTGTCAGAGCCGATACAAGAGTCTACTTTCTGGATGCGCCGCATCTTAAGAAGAGCCTGAAAATCATCCTCAACCGCACATTTACCTCCAAAACCTCAGGCGAGAACGTTGGTAAATGGAGGAATAGTATCAGCCTTTTTTTTTCTTCTAAATTTAACAGCACCACATGGAAAAAAGGTCACATCTCGACTGAAGGAAATTACAAACAGATTGTGTGTACACTACACGAGGTCTGAGTGCTAATTTAAGCTTGAGATCTACATTTCCCGCAGACAGTTGTGGCTTGTAGAAGAAGACTTAAAAAAAAAAAAAAAACAGCTTCACTTTCACAAGTTCTGCACAAAATAATGCTCTGTTTTTTATTTTTAGGAACCTCAGGTGACTTAGGTGTGAAAAAAGAAAAACCAAACAGAAAAACAGGACCAATGTGATTCAGTCTTAAGAAGATATCAAACTTACAAAACGTTTTGTTGCACGGTGACATTTGTGACGGGCTTTCAAAATAAAAGTCTGGCATGCAGTAAAAATGGAAAAAAAAATCTTTCTGTACATAGACCAAACATGTTAAAATAAATAAATAACTTAAACTAATGAAAACAAAAGTTATGTACAGATGTGAAACACTGGAAGCTACTGAACGTAGCTGAATGTTCATTGGTCAAACCACTTTGGTCTCAACGTCTTCACTCATTTTCTTTGGCACTTTAGTTTGACAGTCTCTGCTGCTTTGAGTCTTTGGGTTTAATTCGATTTGCTGCTCAGAGTTTGCTCTCCTCCTCCTCCAGCGGCAGGTTGAGGCCAGGGATGAACTTCAGGAGGCGTCTGCGGAAACTCTTCTGTTTTGGTTTCCTCTGCAGCGAGTTGAATCCTCCCGACTTGTCTCCTGAGGCGGACGACGACGACGACGATCCTTTGATGTAACTGCGAGTGCTGGCGCTGCGAGTCAGCTGCGTCTTGGCCATCGTGAAGAGCTCGCTGGTTGGTCGGAGACGTTGCTGCTGCTGTTCTTTCTTCCTGTCGTTGTTTCTGACAGAGTCCATGCTGCCGTCATCCTGGTACATGCAGGTCTGGTACAGAGGGTCGTCCTCCGTTGCCGTGCTGAGGAAGCTGGCGCTGCTGCTGGTGCTGTCGGTGCCGCGCAGAGCTCTCTGAGCAGCCGGGCTGGGGGCGCCGAGGCTGCCGTAAATGCCCGCAGACTCCAGGGACTCGTACACGGCGGCGTCACTCAACACTATACCTGCAGAAGAACAGACCAGGGTTAGTCTACGAGGAGGTAACTGATCCAACTGGTAGGATGACGGAGTTTCAAAACAGACGGCGTAAGATTGGAAATAATATCTGAGACAACGTTTATTATTTGTATCTACAGGAAAGTAAGAGGAAAAAATTGAGACAGAATGGATTATTTTTAACTCATTAAGACCAGATGCATATCAGATGAACGTAAGAGTTTTTTACGATGTCATTGTTTGTTTTCAACACACGTGTGTGACATAATACACGGGGAAAGTGAAAGACATCATGGAAGGAGTGGTTTGTTTTGGTTTTTGTCATAGTTGTGCAGCTAAAAATAGAAAGAGAGAGTGATTTTATCCTCGAGAAAAGTCTTTTGGAAGTTCTGCATCTTACAACAGCTGATGAACAAAACAACGAGATTGAAACTGAAGCAGCTATTTAGACGAAAACAACGACAACAAGCTTTTCTCAAACTGTGAAGAGGCCGCTGAGCTGCTAGCTGAGGCTCAGTGGGAAGGAAACATGTCTGAGGAGGAGGTGGAATATAATTTACAATGAAAGCCAAAGTTGTTTCATGTCTGTATCTGCTTTTAGGATAAAGCTTCAGCGCTTCAGGTCTTAATGGGTTTTGATTAAATTGACAAAATAAAAACCACATAAAGTTCAAGATAACGTACCATGAACGAGCCTCTGCTCCTGCACCATCAGCGACCGATACTCATCCCATTTCTCGTGAAGAGTTTGCTAAAGAAAGGAAGAAAATGTTGTTAAATGACTGGAAACAGGAAACCATGAAGTACAACACAGTGGACTTAAAGTATGAAGCAAATTAGTCAAATAATGGTTTGTAATTTATACACACACACACACACACACACACACACATCAACATTTGCATCTAAAGCTCGTTGATCGCAGCAGCAGCAGGTTAATCTTTAAACTGTTGGATTATTGTGTTTTAGAGCGGCTGCGGATTAGAGTCGGACAGCTGCTGTAATCTTTGGGGGGAAAAGCCACTTCGCAGGCCGCTGTTTTTTTTTTTTTTTTTCCCCCAACAGCCACGAGTGAAGAATGTGGCCGGCGGAGGAACTGCTGAAGGAACAGGTGGCGCTGCTGGAGAGACAGGTGTGGAGGGAGGGGGAGGTGGTGTCTATATTCAGCTATGGTCACATCATGTGCGTGCGAGTGTGGCTGCTGGACACACACACACACACACACACACACACACACACACACACACACACACACACACACACACACACACACACACACACACACACACACACACACACACACACACACACACACACACACACACACACACACACACACACACACACACACACACACACACACACACACACACACACGTCCAGGCTGAGTCACTGCTGACAAACAGAAAACCAAAAAAAAAAGCAAACAAAAACCAACCAACCTTCAGATACTGCAGCCGAGCCTCCAGCTCTGCTTTCCTGATCGAGTCGCTATAAACCGTCTCCAGCCTTTACAGAGGAAAAAACAGATTTAAGGAGTTAATAAGCGTAACAGGAAGTGCTTATAAAAACTACAACAAATCCAACTCAACCATATAAAAGGCTCCTTTCATATGACAAGTGGTAGGAAAGAGTCTGGGCGGGTGGTGAGGATAAGTAACATATACAGACACTTTAGTGCTGCAAATCCTTTGAATGGGACGAGTAAGAAGAGACGTGAGGGACGACGACTTATTGAGCTCGTTTTCACAGTAACATGAGTTGTGAAGATGATTAGATGATGTCAGTGCCTACTGCCGCCGCTCTGATGCGGTTCGCCTCACGTCTTCTTCTGGGGGCATCGTTAACTTGTGAACTTTTAATGTTTTACAGGCGGCGAGGACGAGAACGTGGTTCAAATTAAACCAAGTGAAGGATATCGAATCTTAAAAAGAAAAACTAAATGAATCTTTTATTGATCGTTAACCGTTGACGGAAACTCGACTCAAACGTTTTATTGAAAGAAGAAAACCTCCTCGTTTTTCCTCGGGTGTAACTCAAAAGTTAAATGTGACTTTAAACGCCTCTTTAATCATTTCACATCATGTTTCCTTCTGAATAATCTGTCGTGTCTGCAGCAGATTTTCCTCACATGAATCTGATTCTTTTTCTTTGTTTTCAGTCAAATCAGCTCAAACAGTTTTAGGGAAACATATTCACCAGTAGCAGTGTTTTGATGTTGTTGGTTGTTGTTGTTTTCTGTGAATCTGTGTACCTGAGCGTGTTGCCACAGGCCCGAATCAGCTGAACGATCTCTTTGTGCCGAAATCCCTCCACTGATTCCTCGTTCACGCTCGCAATTGTGTCTCCTGCACAAACACAAAAAAAAAGAAAAAAGAAAAGATAAAGATGCTTGTAAAGCAGAAGCAGTCTGGATCTGGATGGAGGGATGAGCTTCAGTCCTTTGTGGTTTCAATTACAACAAGCAGCAGCCAAAACTGGTTTGATTTGAAATGAAACCTCCACACATGTGCAACGCAAATGTGAATACGTGTGTGTGTGTGTGTGTGTGCAGTCGTGGCACATGGATCGTGAACTGAGAAAAGAAACAGTTTATTTATATCAGAGTGTTAAAGTTATTTTTATCACAGTCGAGAGAAAACATCAAAACAAAAACTTTTTGTTTGGTGTGACTGTGTGACTAGTTTCAAAAACGTCAAAGGGATTAGTAAGTGTGTTTTCTTTTTTCGAGACTTAAATGAATAATTGTTTATGAAAATAGTTGGTTTGTTGGAGTTACGCAGTTTCACTTCCCCAAATGTGGAGCGGTGCGACGATGCGGTTTATTGTGGACTCTGGTTTTTGTTGAGGTGAGAACACAAAAGCCTTTTTTTTTTTTTTGTCCTCTTCAAAAAAAAAAAAAAAACAACTGACGCCTGATGTGCCTGATGCGATGAAGTCATTGTGTTCGAAGTGAGACAGAGGAACAATAGGGGCGAGCATGCGAAGAATGTAGGAAGTGAAACTGAAGTGACATACATAGTTTGGATGAAGGAACGAGGCGGCAATGCGTTTTTTTTTTTTTTTAGACATGAGGCTGAGCTCGGTTGACTTGTGACTAAACGGTCACAAGTTTGAAAACCAGAGATAATTTAAAGCAGCAAAGTTAAACACAGCTGCATCTAAAAGAAAATAACTACACGTTGCTTCTTGTCTCTTTTTTTTTTTTGACAAAAAAACCCCCCAAAAGAACCAAAATGTGTTTACTAAATAAAAATAACACTTCCTTTCAAAATGGCATTTTATTTGAGAGGTTTTCTTTGCTCTCTCTCTGGCACATTGATGAGAGGAGCTGGCATGTAGGTGTTGGTTGAAATGTCGCCTCACTTAGTCTGTTTGTTGACTTGAAAAATGAGTCGGCACGCCGTCGTGTTTGTACATCCTAAAAACAGCCGGCCGAAACTCGTGGGTGATTTTTGTTGACGCACTGTCCACGAGGGTCATCTGGCAAACATGAAAATAAGACGAACTGATCCAAAATCGTCCCACCAGAGTTGCTTCCTCATGTCTATTTCGAGGACTTTCCAGGTTATTTCAGGCTCAGATAGAAACAAAAACAAAATTGAAATAGAAATATTAAAGTACTCACCAACTTTAAGTCCTGCTTGTTGAGCCGGGCTGTCGCCGTGCACCTTACACACAAACGTACACATCTCTACTGAGTTTTGGTCCTGATGGTGGAGGCCGTAAGTCTGAGAAAAAGAGAGATACAGACAACAAATACTCAATTTCCTTCCTTTTTCATTATAAATTACAGTTATCTTACTGATGTCAACAGTTTTGAAATACTGTGGCCTGACAACGCAGCAGTGATAAAAAACGTTCGTACGCAGTTGTGATGGACAGTGCGGCAGGAAACCAGATCGTATCACAAGAACCTGCTGAGAAACAGCATGAGCATGCAAAATGAGTCTCGACTTGATATTGTCCGATTAAACAAGAAACTTCTGTCTGACGCTGAAATCAGACGCTGCTTTCACAAACCTTGATTTCAATTTTATATTATTCATATATTCTATTATTTTCCAGCTGAAAAATTTACATTTAATCAAGTTTAATTGTTTAAATCTCATATAAATAATGATACTTAGGAGCTTTAGCACCTTGAATGGAGAGACTTTAACATGGAGATGTTATTGAGTAAATGTCAAAGTCCAGACTGGACTAAGATCCAGATCGGCATCAAATATGAATAAATCTGGATTTGAATTTGTATCGGTGCCTCAGTTCAGCAGGTTCATCCCTTCACTGAGTTTGTTACAAATTCACTTCACTATTTTTGACCTGAATCATGCTGACAAATACACAATCTATCAGAATCTTTGCAGAGGTTGATAATCCTGACACTTCCTTCACGACTTCGCCACTAAGCTGCTCTAATATTTTGTTGTCTTAGAAACGAGCGTGCGTTACTTCCACATGTATTTGCATTATCTTCCCTATTTCAGTCACCACATTCTCTCTGCTGAAGGTCAAAGATAGACTTCCTCTTGTCAAACCACCAGTCAGCGCGTCAACGTGCTGCCACTTCACTGAGTCTGAAACTCAGCAGCTCGACCGGTCAGGAGACCGACGAGTGTCTAATAAAACAACACGCCAGTGACTGAGCTTTCCGTCTGTAACAGTCAACTGCTCCTCATTAAAAAAACACGGATCCAACTTGGATGAGTTTGTTTTATGGAAATTTGCAATGATTCAGATCTGCCTGAGTCTGAGCCTGGGCTAGCTGGTTCAGAGTCCTGCTTCCTGCTCGGCGGCAGCAACCTGAATGAAAGATAAACATGAAACCATGCAAATGTAGTTGAAAGGCAAATATCACATTTACATGTTGGCTGTTGAACTCCACAGACACCAGACACGAAGGGTGAGAAACGGCCACGAGAATAAAAACAACTTCAAACTCATCTCAGTTTTTTTTTCCCCTTTTTTTTTTTTTTTTTTCTGTTGACCGTCAAACTGGCCCTCATGATCTCACTTCCTTCTGGCCACAGGCAGGCAGGAAGGGCGGGAGCCTCCAGCAAAACCAGAAATAGAACAATATATCTTTTCCACACTGAACTATTTCACTCATTTCAACTTGCACAAACTTTAACCGACCATTAAAGTATCACAATATCCACATTATTACAAACAGAGCGTCAGATTCTCCAAACGAACCTAATGAGCATTTAATCGCTGCCTTGAAAACTATTTAAAGAATGAGGCCTGAATGAAAGAGACGACAGTGTGAGGCAACGCTTCAGGGGGAGAGACAACATGAGCAGAGCTGAGACTGAGATCAGAGAGATATTGAGGTTGAATGTGTGAAGCTTCTTCCTGCCGAGTTGGATGAAAGATGAAGCAGGTATTACATTGGAAGCGTGTGGGTAAAACCACGCTGGAGGGGAAAAAAAAAAAAAAAATACCCCCACTTTCTTCTCCTCTCTTCTCTAGAATCATAAGACTCATCGTTATTATAAGACGTGTGAACTTTCACGCAGGGAAATGCTTAAGGTTACGAGGCAACAAATTCAACCTTCAGTTATTTAAAATCTCATCTGTGGATGGAGACGTGATCCATCAGGAGGAATCCTGGGAAAGGATGTTCAAAAGCATCAATCTTCTCACCTGAATCTCAAAGCCGAATGTCTCCTCTTCCTTTTTCTCCAACACCACCACCTTCCTGAGAGAAAAAAGGAACATTTTCACATTATTTTAGTTAAACCAACTCATCACAATGTGTTTTATATCTAATGTTTTACTTCCTAACATGAGAATCTCTGGTCTGAACTGATTAATCGTTGGATTAATTTGTCCTAAACTGTAAAATATTCAAGTTTGAAGGCTCTGAACTCCTGTCTGGACAAAAGTAGACATGTAAAGCTGTGTCCAGAGACAATTTTATTAATATTAATATCTAATATTAACATCAGAATAATGCTGTAAACTCTTTTTTATGGATGAAATAAAGTTATAAAATATGGAGGTTTACATCCAATCCAAAACTATTTCCGCTGATGTAAATTATAATATTTAAAAAGGAAGTATTTTTTTCTCTCTTGAATCTAAAATGAAGAAGGTAAACAAGATGTTTGTGTGCAGCTGTATGGATTCCTCTGTTTCACATGCATCTTTATCTAAATCGCATATCTCGGCTTCACAGGACGTCTTCTGTGTCCGGCAGCTTCAGGACGTCACATACAAGGGTCTGACTTCACTGAGACGTCAGCGAAGGGTTTCCATTAAAATTCATGACGACCTCCAGAATATCATACATGACAATGTGTAGCCTTCGTTAAAAGATCTGTGTGTGTGTGTGAGAGCGAGGGCCTTTCCCCTCCGACGGGAAGGAGGTCAGAGTAAAATACAGAAAAGGAGGCAGAGAGATGATCAAGCATCAAGGATATGATGAAGATGATGATGGAGATGTTACCTTTGTGGTTCTGGTGACTGTGTTAGGGGTTTCCATTTCTGCAGCCCGCCACCCTGTGAGGAGAAAACGAAACAAGACGTGAAGCGTGTCAGACACCTGCATTATTACTCATAAGGGTAACCCCCTTCTCACCTCCCCACCCCTCAGCGTTTCCAGGATACACACACAAACACACACACACACACCAGAGCCACAGGACGACCGGTCCCTCAGGTGCTGAGGTCACGTTCACGTGTCACCAGCTTTGTTTGTGTTTTTAAGCTACTGGAGCCTTCATGCTGGTATAGAAACACTGACGCTAAAACCAGAAATACGCGTCTGGTTGCTTCTTTGTTTACTTCAAGCTGTCGCAGCATCATCATGATGACATCAAAGTGTTTTTAACTTTAACTGTAAATCAGCAGCTTCAGGCAATAAACTGACCTCATCTGATGTCTTTCAAGTATTTTTTCTCCCTCTAGCAACACTATTTATTACACATGACCCTACCTGACTGTGTAAATAAGGAAAGTATCTGTCCAGAAAAACGACACTAAATCATTTACAATCAATCCACCTCTGTTCCAACTCAATCATTTTCAAATGCTGCACCTCTGAAAGGCTGCTTTGTGCTGCAGCCTCACTGGGTAGTAAAATGTTGCTTTCTTTATGTCCCAACACTTACAGAATTGTCCCGTGCCTCATTCAATGACTGCATTTATTCCCAAAGAACCACAGAGACCAACGGGGGCGACTCCAAGCAGGATCTCAACCCCTGTGTGTGCACAATGCTCTGTTGTAGCCGCTCACTCCAACTACTGAGAACTGAGAATATGTAGGTCTGTGGATGACTGTGCCTGTGTACAGTTCACTGCTGCACGTTTGTTTCAAACTAGTTTACAGCTTCAACAGTTAGAAAAATATCACGTCCATCAGGCTAATTCAACTAATTCTGATTAAAATGTTATTACTGAGAAGAAGCATGCTCTTATTTTGAAATAAAGACATTAAAACATCAGATTAAACTGCTGCACTGCTGTTTTACATCAAAGTAGATGAATTAAATTAACTTTGGACTGTTGATGTTCATTTTTAAACTTTTGTAGCCTTTTATCCTCATTAATCATCTTAAAAAGTGTAACATTGTCTCTGTTATGTTCATGTTTCTCATATAAGATCAACTCCAACCACATATTTCATCATCCTTCTGAGAAAAAACTATCATCTGCTTCCTAGAATAAGTTCACATTTAACCACAAGGACTTCAAACCATCAACCATCATTATTATTTTATATCTGTATCAACTCCACGTTTAAAGATCTGAACTGGACTCAAGTGTTTGGGTGGTCCACACTTGCTCCTGAGCTGAGATGAACTCAGTAGATAAACTGACAAACATTTTCAGATGATCATTTCCCTCCAAAATCTTAGTCTAATCATCAAGTCTTATCATAAAAGTTGATTTATTTTGGTGAACTGGTTCCAGAAATTTATAAACAACATCTAAAACAGTGATTTAACTTAATATTTTAAGGTTTGACTCAATTTCAAAACTACAGATACAAAACTGTTACAATGTAACTTTGTTGACTCATTTACCTTCTTGTAGTTTCTGGGCAGCGTCCCTCCAGAATAAGCCAAAGTCTTGTAGTTGTAAACTTCAGCCGATTTGCTCTGAGGCTCCTCGGTCCTGCAGCTGTCTGATTTAGACGAAGGGAAATAAATGTCGTGGTCCTGAGATGCGGGTCCAGACTCCGGACCGTTGGAGTTCACTTTCTTCAGCCTCCTGAAAGTCATGTCGAGCTCATGTGGTGGTTGAAAAAAAAAAAATACGAATTTAAAAAAAACCACAGGTAATAACAAGAAAGTTGTGTTGTTTGTCCTCCTCCAACAAGACTGAGAGTGGAAAGATGCTGACCGAGTCGTGGATCCACCTACAACTTCACTTCACTTCAGTGTTTCTTGTGAATAAAAGCGGAGGCGGGACTTTGGTTCATGAAGGACACACATGAGTGCGCCCTCTTTCTGATGCTTTCACGGATACCTCGGATATTTATACTCTGAGAAGAGGACCGTGAATGCAGCACAAATAAATTCATCACTGAATATAAATGTTATTATTAAGATAAAGATAGAAATAACTGGACAGTCACACACAAACATAAACACACTGTCACATGTGATATAAACTTAATAAAATTAGATTATTATGGAAACAAACATTAATGTTTGTGTTCAGATTAAATACAAAAACATATTTTAAACTCGGTTCAATGCAAATATTTGAACAGATGTTGAATTTTAAACCCGTGTGTGTTTAATTTGAACTAAAATTATATCTATTATATTAAAATACAAAGTCTCAGGTTTAATTTATGTAAGTTTATGACAATTTGACCCTCAGTTTTATTTCTAAATAGTGTTTTTCAACAAAAACTGGATTGGCTTTAGTGGTTTGAAACCCAACAAACATTAAACGTTAAAATGGACAACAACAAACGGGAGAATAACATTTTGAACAGATGTTTGACATCACCTTAGGATTTAACTGTGATGGACGATGAAGAGTTTGACAGAGTTTGGTAAAAGAAAATAAACTTTTCCTCAGTTTGACGGGTCTGTGTTTCATTTCTGCATCAGTTCATAAAGAATGAAAGTATCATAGTGAAGTTGTCTGTTGATATGAGCAGATATAAGGTGAACATGTAAGTAAAGAAGATAATAAAGAGATTAGAAAAAAAGGGAAATCAACATTGGATAGGATCTAAAGGTAAAATGTCAAATAATGTGGTAGAATAAGTAGGACAAGTCACAGAGAAGAAAAAAAAAACAAGATAAAAGTGGCGTCCATGACGTAGGTGGACTTGTTTTTTCATCAAAGTCTTGGTAATGATGATGAAACCACAATCAACCTCTTTAAAAATGATGGCGAGAGAAAATAAGGGACAGCTCATTAAACACAGCGCAGCAGCTCATCTGTCAGACACGGTGGTGAGTTAGTTACTGTGGTATTTATGGACGATTTCACCGCTGATGGTTTTGACAATGAAAATCTGTTCGGTCTCTACAACAAACTGAGGAGAGAACTGAAGAGAGGATTCATCTGAGGGTTAAAAACACTTTAACTTTAAAAAGTTAAGCATGATTATTTTATTTGACTTCTTTTATCGCACTCTCCCTGTCTGGACTTGTTTCTTCATCAAAGACTAAGAAACTGCTCTATGTGTTAAAAGATGCATCATACTCATTTTTCTTCACATCCTCATTTTGCAGATGTGTTTTGTTTATATTTAATAAACTCAACATCTTTGGATTTTGGACTAAAGGTCACAAAAAAATCCCCTCAAGACATTAAAAGACGTCATCTTTGGTTTTGTAAAAGATGTGTTTGAATGATTCATCCTCAAAATGATGAACAAAGAAATGAACATAAAAAAATAAAAATTCTGTAATGGAAATTATTGAGACATCAAAACGTTTTTCTGTTTTATTTTGATTTTGTATCATTTTTAAGTTTTATAATTTTGGATCTTGTTTTGGTTTGTAGCTCAGAGAAAAACATCACCTTAGGATTTAACTGTGATGGACGATGAAGAGTTTGACACTGAACAACTATTTATAAAACTAGTACGACGTCAAAATCTGAAACTTCCTGGAATTTTACTCTGAAAAGATGTAATAAGAGACTTCCTGTGTTTAAATTTAAAACTATTAAAATGGAAAACATCCAGAGAGACATTGAACATTTACTTGATGATTTTCACATGAGACAAATAATTATAAAAGGCTGAGTATCTTCTTCTTCTTTTTTTTTTTTTATTAATGTCCTTGTTTAACTTCACTGAAACTGAACTGTCCTGTGCCACATATGTGACATAGCACTTAAAACTGGCGGCCTACTTTATATGCAAACAGTTGTGTGTGTGTGTGTGTGTGTGTGTGTGTGTGTAGATAACTTTGAGCTACAGCAGCTGCTGGGAAAAGTTCTCCAAACATATGCGATCAAGTCAGTTGTCGTGATTTATCCGACGGTATTTGATTGCAGCATTTGTTGCTGCCAGATCAAGTTGAAAATTTATATAAGTAGCTTTGAATTAAAAAGGAAAATGGCAGGAGAAAATCTGAGAAAAACAAAATAAAGGCCGACTCTTGGAAAACAAAGTGATTAAACTATAAACTGACCAATAAAATCTAAAAGATGAGCAGAAGAGACAGTTATTTGGACTCAAGGGACCTGATCATGTTGCTGCCATCTGTGGCAACACGACTAAAAAGTCAACAACACCACCTTGTGGTAGAAAAACTACCTTTCACTTATAAATAATGTATTTATATGACAAAGGAGAAAGAATAGAACAAACCTTGAAGCCCAGATGATTTATTAAAATCTTTACACAGTTTGTTATTTCAGACATTTTACATCAACATCCTTCAGATAAACTAAAAGATATGAACATTAAAGCCTTTAAATAATGACGACATGTTTAAACCGGTGATTTCAAATTCAAGTCGTTACAATTTATAAGTTAGAAGTGAACATATATGTATTAAACAAATATAATAGAGAGTCTCTCTCTCTCTTTCACACACACACACACACACGCACATGCACACACACACGCGCACACACACACGCACACACGCACACGCACAAACACACACGCGCACGCGCACACGCGCGCACACAGAGGAACAGCAGAGTAGGCCGACTGCTGCATCAGATCAACATGCAGCCCCTTTTGGCAATGATTGTCCTGTTTCTGTTCCCAAAAACACTTTCAAGTATCGTTTGAAATGTTCGAAATAAAAATACAAAACCACTTTAACGGCCACAAACTGAAAAGAATAATAATCTCATCTCTCTCTCTCTCTCGTCGCTCATCCAAAGCCAAACATCAGTGTTTGACTTTCAACGGCGTCTTTCACAGACACGAATGAAAACAGCAATACTACACGGTCTATGTCTGAAGTGCACGCCTACACGGCGCCCTGTATATCTACTACCTACGTCATAACCATAAAGAGCGCATCGTAAAGGCACGTGAAGCTTAATAATCTTCTTTAAATGTGATATTCACTTTACTTTAAGTTCCTACAGAGCAGCATTTCCCACTTGACTGTGAAGCATCAAGACAGAGGCAGCCAGAGTGTCGAGTACTGATAAAAACACTGAGTAAAATTTGGTCAAATTCATCTCGCACACATGCCATATCTTACTATATAGTTTGTATTCATACAGCGCCATGCATCGGTTACATGTTACAGATGTTACACAACCTCTGAAGCAGGTTATCTGTTGACTGATTCAATGCAGTTATTCTACAACGTACACATTCAATCTGATTTAATATAGAAAAAGTGTCAGTTCTTTTTTATTTACAACGAACACGTGCAGTCTAGTCAGTCGCTTTTATTTGTAGTTGAAAAAACCAGTAGATTTGGCCTGAGGAGCCATCAACATACTGGCTTGGTTCTTGTGTGTGATGTGGATCTGAAAAAAAAAAGGAAAAGGTTCAGTTCAGTTCAGTTCAAAAAAAAAAAAAAAAAACTCTTGCAACAAATTGTAATTGTAATTTCTGCAGCCACAGTGTTTAAATAGTGTTTATTCACCGTGCAGGGAGGCTGCATCCACGGCTCCCCGTCGATCTGCATCGGTAACGCTTTCTTCGTCCTGAGGGTGAAGCAGACAAGGATCATCGAAATGCAACGTGTAATTTAAATACCTAAAGGAAATCCAGCACGCATAATGATTGTTATGTAAAGAGGCAGCTGAGGATCACCGTCAGATGGTGATCACAGTCGACTATATGAGCTTTTGTCGAGGCTGGACAAGTGGGAACATGTCTGTGCGGCGGCGTCTTCTCACCTGATGGTGATTTGCGACGTCTTGGCGAGTCTCACGGCGCTTTTAAGACCCGTGTATATCTGCCCCATCTCCATGGCTCCTTCAAGGCCGACCACTTCTAATCGACGGTCGCTGAGATCTGACGGAAACAAATATAGAAATATATATTTCTGTTGTTGTGTTTAATCTGCAGCAGTGTGGGATGTAAATAAAGTCAAATCGTTGTGCAACGATTTGTAACTTTCGAAAATAGTTTTCTCCTGTTTGTTAGGTCTGTTCAAAGAGTTACCTAATCCGAGCCAACAGTGTATAAAACCGTGTGTATAAATCTTTACGTAAATGTAAGGCTAACATCTCTTTTTTTGTTGAATCAAATATTTTGCTACATGTTGTTCATCTTGAACGACACGTCTTTCGTGGAGAAAAAGCGACCAAACTTGCAGAGTATAGCTCTAATAGAAGTGTTTCCAGTCAAAATAAAGCGACAGTCAGAGAGCAGCTGGTGAACGCAGCGGAGAATTTAGCAACTAAAGAATCAGATATTTCCCTCAGGAGTTGACAGAAACAGAAATCAGACCAACAAGAGGAGCGAATATTGGACTTAAATGCACTGGCTGGATACAAACACACGACTCCAAATGAGTCTGCAGGACGTGTTTACACGTGACTGTCTGCTGCTGAGGTTAGGAATCAGTGTTACGCTGCCCTCAAGTGTCCAAAAAAAGAATAATAATAATAATAATGAAGAAACACATTAGAACAATGAAGCCAGTTTCATTGAAAGCCTTTAATGATTTGTGCAACCAACCTTCTTAATGTAAAGCTGCGTTCATCGATTTGGTTGTTAATGAGCACATGAGAACACATCATGTGACGTGTTATCACCCAATAAAGTCGTTCAGACAAACAGCTGCTGCTTCTGGCTCAGGGCAACTGTGGTATTTATTTATCATGTGGTCCACCTGACAAATGATAGTTAGAGCAAATACTCACTCTGCTTCTCTGTACTATCTAATGCTTTTGTGTTTTTGTGCTGCAATTTTTTATGAGGAAGTGTGGGTATGATTGCAGTTCTGTTTCTCATGTCCTACTTTATACTTATTACTTTAATCATTGTCATGTGCCTTTGACTTCTGCACTTTAGTTTCATTGTAGGGTGACAATAACAATAAAGGTATTTTATTCTATTCTATTCTATTCTATTCTATTCTATTCTATTCTATTCTATTCTATTCTATTCTATTCTATCCTTCTGTGAAGTGGACGTCAAAGAGATAAAAATACCTTGAGAGGTCACTTTGAGGATTTCCGGGTCGACGATCACCTCCGGTTCCTCCTGACTCGTCAGTCCTTTAGTGTCCCCTTTTTTGGTCTCTCCCCACAGGTTGGAGCCCCCGTGCATGCTGGGAATGTTCAGTACAGCGACCCCCTCTAGAGAAACATCGCTAAGATCGAGTGGAGTACCGCAGCACTGAAGCAGAAGAGCAGAGCGAAGCGTTAGGTAAAGTTTGTTTGTAACGGCGGTAACGGTGGCGTCGGCCTCGACTGCTGCCTTCTCACCTCGATTGTTAGACATTCGTTGAGTTTCTTGCAGGAAGCAGAGATGGTTTCTGAAGTGGCAAATTCAAAATACCACAGCTTGTTCTTCATTCTGCAGAAGAAACGTTTTTAGAGCTGAGTGATATTTTACTTTCACACTACGTCTCTTTTGCAACACGCACACACGCTCGCTTTTAGAAAAAAGTGGGAGGAGGAGTTATAAAACTTACTGCCGCAGACACCTGCTGCTGCCACCTGCACACTTTTTTTTTTTTTTTTTCGTCTTTTTTGTTTCATTTTCAAGCAGGAAATGAAATGTTCATTGAGCTGAAAAAGTTAAATCCAAACCTGCTGTTGAATTTCTGGGGATGTTTCTCCCTCATGGTGTGAAAACGGTGAGCGATGGAAGCGTCCTGTCGACAAACACAACACCACAAAACAAATTAACCCAAAAGACAAAACTGAGAAATAAACTTGTTGTGCAAAAATGTTGAGACACTCACAACTCCAATAGAGAAGTAGTTGTTGATGATTTCGTACGGCACCGGGTCTCCTTTTTCCTGACTCTCGTCGGTGATGACCTGCACGCTCCAGCGGTCCATCAGCACCTGAGAGCTGCCCTCGATGTCTTTAAGGATGCGACTCAAATCCTCGCCGTCGTATCCTGCATAGTGAAAACAAATAACAACAAGAAGATCAGTGTGAATGAGCCCACGTGACCACACATTTCTTTACTTTCATAAAAGGAAAACTCTCACCTCCTCCCCAACGCAAACAGCGTGCAAGGTCATTTCCTGTGCCTAGAGGAAGAACGGCAACAGGTGGTCGCACCATCAGACCGGCTTTGTCTATATGTCAGGAAGAAAATTAGGAAGAAATAGGATAAAAGGAAGGAAGAAATAAGTATCATTATGATTTTCAGCAAAAGCTCATTCTGTAAATGGCACATCACATGTCCATCACACAGAGCTCGACCCCTCCACCCAGAGACAATCGCACCTATCGCGTCCAAAATCCAGCCTACGGTGCCGTCGCCGCCGCAGACCAGGATCCTGTAGTCCTGCAGATTTCTGAAGAAACTCAGTCTGAAAACG
Source organism: Polydactylus sextarius (assembly GCA_016801845.1). NCBI lineage: Eukaryota > Metazoa > Chordata > Actinopteri > Polynemidae > Polydactylus > Polydactylus sextarius. The sequence continues at coordinate 6,977,024 of CM028909.1, read as the reverse complement.
ACAAATTGAACATCAAGAGTTTTAGGACAATGCAAAAGTCTTAAATAATCTAATACCAAATACATAAAACTCTAAACTGTCTCCTCACCCTGGTCCTGGTCCTCCGTTTGAAAGGTTGTAAACCTGCCGTGGGTTCAGTAAATACTGAAATTTACGCAGGACTCTGAAATAAATAAAAACAGATTAAGACAATGTGCATGTTTTTGACAGGTATCACATTGTATTTTTGACTCACCTTTCTCCCTGCTTGCCTCCACTTTTAGGGTTTACAAACACCAGCAGAGGATGAGTGTTTGGCACCGGGCTGATCTGTTGAATGACGCATCGTTATATATACGAGATAAACTAAATGATTGTAAACATTCAGCTTTAAAGCAGAATGATACCTGGAGTACTTGTCCATCGGGAGTAGTATTGAGCTCGCTGTCATCCGCTGAACCCGAGCAGCCGTTCTTCGCGCTGTGTGGTCTCTCCTTTAGGGACCAAAACAAAGGCACAGAGTGAGTGAACAAGAAGAAACGTGATTGATTTTCTCGCCTTTTGAGAACAAAGAAAAAAAATCTTTACACAATGTAGTTGTCAAAATGTTACACAGGTGAGAAGGTTTTTTTTTTTTTTTTTTTACCAACAACAACAACAAGCATCATCAGCAGCAGCCGCCGCAGGCTGATGTTATGTTCTGCGTTGGTGTGACAGGCACTGTTTGTACTGTACAAGCGCCTGAGGATTATTTTGTACCTTTATAACAGGATATATTGCCCACGGAGGCAGGATATGGTCCCTGAGAGGCCCACAGGTACATTCTGCCGGCTCCTGGCCTGCACATTCGTCGTGACGCTGTGAAACACAAACAGTGACGCATCACATAAAGTGCTCGCACAACAGATGAGATGATTGACAGACTCTAAATGGAGCTTTTACAAGATGTTTTTTTTCTTTTTCTTTTTGCTTACAGAGTAGAGAGAAAGCAGGAAACAAGAGGAGTAATCGAACCCAAAGCATCATGGGTATAAATCCTACAATTAGATCATTCAGTTGCACATTTTCTCCTTAAATAACTTGAGTCACACGTTAAAAGACGCCTGCTCACCATCGTGTGGCACCACACGCAGTGTTTGCCCGTCAGGCCTTGGAAGCTCTTGATTTTCTTCTGGCATTTATCACATTTCCTGGAGTCACAGTTCCCGCTCACCCAGTCGTGTGCCGGGACCTGAAAAGAGCAATGATTATTTTAACATCTACAGAAGAAACACACACACACAAAGTCTTATTTAGACAAAGGCTTACCCCAGTTTCTTTCTTTGACTTCACATACGTCCTGGTGCATGGCGCCGGGTTCTTGTTAGCACAGCGTCCGTGGACTGTGTACTTACAGCCTGAAAACGCACACACATCATCTATCTGTCATATGATATTTACGTAAGCATATATTATCCTGTTAAATGTAAAGCTGTCAGCTGAGAATCCAGGATCCTGCAATTCTCAGCTTCGCCACAAGAGTTTTCTGGTGATAAAATGTCGCTGTAATTTCGCCCTCTTCTGGCCAGTTCAGGTACTCACAGGTGCAGCACAGTCCCTGCTTCCTCAGACCGAGCAGCAAACTCTGACACACGTTGCAATAAACGGGTTTATTGAAATGTTTCATCCTCCAGAGGTGCTGCCCGTCCTTCTGGGTCATCTGGTGGTTTAAAGGAGAAAAACAGCAAAAATAAATGTTTGTAACAAAAGAATCTGTTTCCTTATAACCGTTTTTGTTTCAGTTCTTTTTTTCATAACTTTTGATGACTAATTTTGCCCTAATGAGTCTGTTGATTATGCAACATGTAGTGGCTCAACATATCAACACATCAACACACACTCTGCTGGATATTCAAATCAACACACACTGTAATCTCAAGCTCTCCACACAAGATTATAAGGTCAACTTCAATCTGTTTACAGAGGCACCTCTTATCCAGATTACGCACTGAAATGCTTTATGTCCCACACCCCACCCCACCCCCCGACACGATGAATCAGCCTCTTACTGCACGAGGCATGGCGAGCAGCCCACAAGGCAGCAGACAGCAACTGTGAGGGGGCTGAATTCATGCACCCCAGGCTTCAAATGTCCATTGGTGGCTAGAAATAGCCGAGGGGGAAGTCCCAAGCATTGTTGTGGAGGCCAAACCCAGCGACAGAGTCCACTTTACAGTTTTAGACAAGCGGTCTGACAGTAAAAGAGAGGCTTTGATATTCCTGGCAAACATATTAAGCAACACTCATAAAACAAGAAGTGATCTGTCCTTAATTTAAAACATAAATTTTTTTTTTAGCCGAGACGCATGAGGCATGGAACCAAAAATTGCTAATTTTAAATGTGGGCACAGATTGTGCCGAGTAAATGGAAAACGCTGAAGCACTCTGATGGTGCACAGCTCGCACAAGAAGAGATGACATTACCACACCCTGTTACACTGAGTCTGCAAAAAAGGCCTTATATAAAGAGGTGGAGGCAGAGGACAGAGAGAGAGAGAGAGAGAGAGGCCAAGGTTTCACATGGGCAGTAAAAGTAGATTTTACTGCTTTATGAGACAACTGCTGTCAAAATGAAATATATTAATGCTTGACTTTTGGAGCTAACACTTAATGAAGAGAGGGGAAAAATAACATGTCATAAAAGCACCTTCAGACCCAGTAACACCAGCAAGGGAACGTTGTTCATGCCTCCCTCCACCCACTCATCCAGAGACACGGTGCCGCTGCTGTCAGCATCGATCGCTGTCATCATATCTTTCAGAACCTGATGAAATGATATTTGGATGTTATCCAATCAGCACACACACACACACACACACACACACACATTTATTTGTCATCTAAAATAAGACCTTATGCTTTAAGGAACTAGTCATGCATAGGAATTTATCTGTTCACTGAACCTTATCATCTCAGCAAATGAATGACAAGCGTTGCAGAAAACACACCTAACGTCATAAATCATATCTTGTGCAAACAAATGCGCATTCACTATACTGTCACAGTTGAAAGTACATCGTGTGTGTACACTTTCATGTGTTTCCGGGGACAATTACATTTCATGGTAGAGCATCGTGGGACTTACCGGCCTCAGCTCTGACACATCCCAACCAAGGTATTCTGCAGCGTGCATCATCTGAGCAATAATCCTATCCACTTCCTGCAAACAAAAGTTCAACACATTTTAGAAACTGCGGTTGGTGCAATACCTTACTTTACAGTGAAACCTTGCAAGATTTTCTCAGCTACTTACAGAGCTGTCAAGGACTCCGTTGCCATCTCTGTCATAGAGCTTGAAGGCGACTGAAAGAGAGAGACAGAGAGGAGGGAAATGAAAGTGGAAGTTCTGGACTAAGACACCATTTAAATTATTTTAGGTTTAAAAAAAAAAAAGAAAAGAAAAGAAAAAAAGAAACAAACGACTCACACTCTAGCTTGTCTCTGGGCTGGCCGTCCTCCAGCAGAGAGAAGTAACATGAAACATCCTTTAGAAAGACTTCCTCTACAGATGGAAGCAAGGACAAGAGACGTAGCTGTGAATATTTTTTAGTCACCATATCTGCACAACCGGTATCTCACAGCCATGCAGTGATAAATGAACCAGTGCCAAATAGGCCAAGGTGTAAATTGATAAGCCTGCTACAAAATAGCCGTGGAGATGGCGAGCGAGTCGTGTTAACACAAGGACTGTAATCTCACTGGCACTGTCTTCCTGAGTGGGTTCAGAGTTTTGGAAAGAGCGGAAGAGACGCTGGCAGAGGGCCACAGGGAAGTCCTCCACTTCTAAATATGTCTTCAGAAACAGACGGAAACCTTCTTCATTGATGCACTGGAAAAAAACAAGGAAAAGAAAAGATAAAGAAAAAGAAAGGAAGAAAGGGAGAGACATTTTTTATTTACAGCAACTCTCTGAATTTTGAAAAAGTGCATGTGTGCTGTGCATAATTACTTCTGCATTTTGCAAAATCACCTCCTCAGAAAATAAAAGGAAGAAGATGTCAACGTTTTCACGCTGCCGTGTGAAAATCTTTGTGTATCTGACAATGTTTGCTTTCTCAGAAAAAAAAACAAAAAAAAAACAATTACAACCTCCTCGTTGTTTTGAGCTCGCTAGTCGTCTAAACTAAACTGGATGCAGCTGTGGGGGTTGTTGTTTTCTCGTTTCTTGTGACAATTACATCTAAGATTTCAACCCGTCTATCTATGGCGGTATCTGTGTTTCTCACATGGACTAACAAGCAGTAGCCCCTCGATAATGGTGAACCACAAACCCATTTTCTTGTTGACATAATTCCATTTCCTTGGTTTATACCCTGCAGAGCTGCCCCACTAATAAATAATGTCGACCACGAGGCAGCGAGGACGACAGATCACAAAAAAATGAACCAAGAAAACAGCATCATTATTTCACACATGCCAACATGTGTGACAAATACATCATTCTTTGTTGCCCAACAGCTTTCGACTGGTGCTTTATGACAATATTTTGTGTTTTCCTCTATTATAAAACCGACATTTCCTTCCAGTTATCTAATTAAACTGCATGTAGACAAATTATCCATCAAGAAATTGCCGCATTTCCTTCCTGCACAAATGAGTTGGCAGCAGCAGCCACTGATGTACAGGGCTGGACAGATCTTTTTTTTCTGTCACATTTGAGCTTACACTGCACGAGGGCAGCCAGCTCTCTGCTCAGAGAGGCCTTGCTGCGTGGGCAAAACCAAGGAGGTAATTTACATTTGCAACCTCGCTTCAATGTGCTGAAGATATTTCTCACGGACAGCTTAGTCATAGTGATCAATGCGGTTAGAATCTAATTAATCAGCTTTGGGACAATTAATAACTGGCCAATAAACATAAATCACATTTCTCGTTAAAGTCCTCAGCCGGGAGCCGTAACTCAGTTCAGTTATGTGCCTCCTGGCCGACATCACTATGAGCCAGTTTTATTTATCTTGTTTTTTTTTTTTTTGTTGGAGGAGGAGTGGACCTGATACTGAACAGCAGGGACACACCGTCCCCTCACCTCTCCATGTCTGTGCCGGGCCAGTCTGCCATCTGCATCAAATTCCCTCAGCACGTCTTTCACCTTCAAGCTGCAGTCTGGAGGCAAAGGCAGGTCACACAGTCATTTACATGTCCTCCTGGACACTTGGGTAGTCCCCACACATTGATTTTTTTTTCACTTAATACTCTAGTGTGCGTATCCGTTTTCTCGAACCCATATTTCTTCTAATACGGCGCGCACACGTTTGATTGCAGAATTAATATAGATTTACGTGGAGGTAAAACATAAATATGTTTTATTTGTTAAAAAACAAGGCAGAATGTGACAGACTGCTACATCTTCTAGATATGAAAAACCATGAGCAAGTGTAAATGAGTGTGAGTGTGGGTGGAAGTGAGGTGGGGAGGGGGGGTTAGGTGGGTGGGTTGAGGAGAGGAGGGGGTTGTTAAACGCCGAGAAAGCCGCCCGCCTGCTCGTCTGTACTCACATTCAATGTACTGCTGTAGCTGGATAAAGTCGACAGGGTTCAGTTCCTTCACCTCTGGGTTTGTGGGGGTGGACATGGTGCCTGCTTCTGCGCTAACTGGCTGCCTGTGCACAGGCGAGAGAAACAGTGCAGAGAAAAGAGAAGGTGGGTGCACAGTAGCCTGCTTCTTTGAACAAAAAAAAAAAAACAAAAACTAAACATAAAAGCATGGCTGCAAGTGAAAAGATAACATCTCCCTCTTTTTCAGTGAAAAAAAAAGAAAAAAAAAACTATAAAAACTGCAGACAGGGAGACTGAAGCTCAACATCCACTCCATGTAGATGCAACCTCAGTGTTAGGTGTTTGTATTATGTCTCACACAGTTATTAACATGTGACCTGCCACTGAAAACTAGGCCAAGAGTCTGCTCTGAAATGATATCAGGCTAAAGGTACCCAAGATACTTCGACTCTGGGGGATTCTCTGCACCTAAAAAAAAAACACTTTCCATGTACGAATTGGCCCAAATAAGACAGAAGAAGAAGAGATGGAGAGCACGGTGAAGTGTTAACGTGCAAAGATAAATAATAAAATCTTACACAAAGTTCGAAAAACCAAAGATTCTACTCAAGGGACATCCCCTTCAGACCAAAAGGAAGAGTCCTAAATGTCACGAAGTCCAAAAGTCAGCATGAAATTTGAAACTGACACGAACACGAAGAAGAAGAAGAAGCTCGTCTTATCGCACAAACACAAAAGTCTGGGTGAAGATTTGATGGGTTTGTAGTGAACACTTTCATCAGGAGCAAAATATGCTTTTAAAAAGTAATGGCAGGAGACTGACTAATGACAGGCAACAACAACAACAACAACAACAAAACAGAGATAAATGTAAAGTTCATTAATCATTAAAGAAAGGATCTAGTTGATGGAAGGAAGAAAGTCACATCCTCACATCCTGTTCTTGGTGCTTTTGCAGATGCACGTCAATAAAATGGTGCAATAAAAAACATCTCCACTGATCAATATATCAATATAAAATAAGTGTAATGTAGCTGATATTCAATATGACCTGTGCATGTGCTAACAGTTAGCAGCAGCCACTGTTGGTGAACTTAAGGAAGATATAACAGTAGGAGCCATTACTGAGTCAATTTCCACTAAGTTACTCTGTGTTTTCACAGTGTGTGTGTGTGTTTGTGTGAATGTAAATGTGTGGGTGTGTGTGTGTCATCATGGCTAAATGTAGTAATCCTGGCACTGAACACTCATGCATTAGCGTCACATTAGTGCAAAAAAAAAAAAAACACAAGCGGGAAACTTCACGTGTGTGGAGATGAAAATGAAAGCAGAGCTCTGAGACGTGATCCATCACAGTAAAACTAAATTATATAACCATTATGAAGCAATGCAGTGGAGCCTTTCTGAATCAATCTGCACTTTAACTGCATTGCCATTCAACGATGATGAAACAATTAATACGCTCGTTACATCATTACACTGCTGGAGTCAGGAAAGTTGAAATAGTCTGCTAATTGATTTTATTACTGCATTGATGAATGACGATGAAAGGCTTTGGCAGAAAAGATTCATAAACTTTACACTGAAGTTTGGAAAACAAACGGTAGTAATGACGTGAACTTAGGGAAATAAAACTGATGAGATCCTTCAAGGTCAGTCCACTGGCTGAGAACCAAGTGCCCTGAGGTAATTCTCCACTAATCTTAGTGACAATTACAAAAAAATTAAAAAGGGAGGGAAAGAATAAATGATAATAAATAACTAAATATAATATATGACAGTTTGGTGTAGCCCCTTTGAAGATGCTGTAAATCTGATCATGTCAGTTCTGTCATCAACCACACGAAGACAAAAAGTAAAGCAGACAAAAGACAAAGTGGTGAGTTTCAACGCAGGATGATGAACAGATTGAAATGCCACAGCTGTAAATATGTTATTCACAGGTGTTGTTGTATCACACATTAGGCAGCGGATGTATCAGTGACAGTTGAACAATCAGACCATTTTCAAACAAACAAAAAAAAAAAAGACATAATCAAAAGAGGAAAAAGACACAAAACAAAACAACACACTCACACACACACACACACACACACACACACAAAAAACACCCACTCCTTACTCGTGATTTGGATCCATTTGCTCTCTTTAGTCTCTGAAAGGTTCACACTGTCCTCACTTAATTCCCTCAAAAGGTCAGCAGCGTTGCCTAGCAGTTGTGTTTATGCTGCCGATCGGGTGGGCCGGGTCTGTATCGACAGAAAAGTGATATACGAAGTAGTCGTGAAAAGCCATCTGTCACTGATCACAGCCTGAAAACTGTCCAATAAATATAAAGCTCCTCATTCTGTCTTCGCACACTTGTCTTATAAATAAACTCAAAATAAACTTCTGAGGTTTATTTAACCATGAAAAAAGACACGTTTCATTCTTATTTTTAGAAAACTCATAGCTGACGTTTTTCCTTTTTTCTGGTCAAATGTGACGTCACATTTTCGTCTCCTTCACTGACTAAGTACCATCATCATTATTGTCTGGTTCAACAAGATCTGCAGCCTTCTGAGTAATCTGATTCCTCACTTCCTGATTAGATAATGATTTGCATGGACGATGCAGAGTTGGAATCAGGACCGATGGGAACACGAAGCACAGGAAGAGGCAATCCCTGCACTTAGAGGGAGAAGAGGTGAATAGATTAATATAAAGAGAGTCAGAAACAATGGCATAATCTAAATGAGCTTATTGAAGTGAGCATAAATATTTCAAGAGGTTTCAGGAATGCCTAAGACTCGGTACGGAGCATGTGACTAATTGTTTCTGGCAGGGCTCTCGATAAGGTTACAGTGCCGAGCTTAAGCGATGCTTGATGGGAGATCTGTTTATATTTTCTTTTACGGAAACATTTAGGTGGCTCGGTCTCTTGTTGTGTAGACGTTAACCAGATTTAAACCTGTGCCAACAAAGAGTCACATAACCAAGATTCAGACTGTGTGAGTTTGATTTCTGTTTGAAAAAAAAAAAAAACCTTGTTCCGTATATTCAGTACAAAATAAATTGTGCAGAACATGTTTTGAGCAGAAACGCACCAGAGCTTCAGAGAAAATGACTCACTGCCACTACCGCTTTTAGAATAAAAAAAAAAAGAAAAGAAAGGAAGGAAGAAAACGTGAGAGAAAGTTAAAGACAATTTAAATGTTAAAGTGTTTTTTTTTTTTTTTTTTCGAGGAGCAACAGCAGGTGAAAATAACGGTCTGTGTAGAGGCTGACACCTGTTTTCAGTCCAAAAAAAAAAAAACAATCAGTTGAACGATCAGAGTAGTCGTCTTTCATCATGTGTCGTGTATAAAACTGTCAACAACCATAAAAAACATTGTCTTTACAACAATCATTTGAAGGTGTACTTGGGGATGACCTTTTTCCATGGAGGCTAATGTTTGTGCAAGCTGTCATAACACCCACGCCTTGTGTCAAGGAAATCTGCTGTTTTGCAACACTTGCAGGGTGCAAAGCCATTGACTCCGTCATTTTGTGGTTGGAAAACACTGCGTAGGTTCTTTTTGAACACAAGAAGGAGAAGAAGAAGAAGAAGAAGAAGAAGAAGAAGAAGAGGTTTACACCTAATGTTAGCCATTTGTTTTGTTTTTGCGTAACCCTGAAACTACAACTGAAGTGTGTACAGATTACAGATGAGGGGGAGGTGAGGGGAGGACAGACATGGGTTGGTTGCTGTGGAAAGTGTTTCCCTCCATCAGCTGCTCTCCCAGTGTTTGCCACGGGTGACTAACAGGTAGGAGGAGGCTCGGGCAGGAAGGGAGGGCAGCCAGTGGCTCGGTGGAAGGGGGGTGCCCTGTGTCGGTGGCTCGCTTTCGAGTCTTCCCCCTGCGGCTCCACCTCCTCCCACGCCATGAGCCTTGTTTGGCCTTCAAAACCAAAGGCCACGCTCTGAATTGCATTCTGCATGCAGACGCTACAGTGACTCATTGCGTGAACATGGGAATACTCCCTTGCTATGAATAGAGAGAGAGCAGAAGGGGTCACTTTACAGGCCGCGCGAAAAAGAAACTACCCACTTGTTGAAACTACCAGAGCAAAGAAAAAAAAGGTGCTACTTTTCTCATTTATGTACCCCCAAAGCAACAGGCTTTAACCACCCCTTCCCCTGGTTGTTTTTTTCACTTCACTCTACTTCTGTGTTGTCACATGATAAACAACTGGAAAAATGAACTCAACTTGTTTTATTTTTAACACAAAGCCTTTTTCCTTTTTCTGTGACCAAAGATTTACCAGCTGAATAACAACAGGGATTCTCCCTGACTAATAAAAGCACCATAAGGTAATATTTCAAAAAAGTGGCATGCGAAATATGCAAACCACAACAAGCTGCAGTTAGTTAGTTAGTAGAAACATAAGACCATGAATCAGACAAAGAGAATCTTTAAAAAAAAAAAACGAAAAGAAAAACAAGAGGCATTCACCACAGTATGAATCACAGATTTCTTGGAAATGTAGGCGAGGCTTTGCATCGGAGCGAGATCTGCCCATCACTCTGAGTTCAGACTTGAATGTGACTTATATAATAACATTTTTTTTTTTTTTCTTGCGTAGACAGTCTTGTGGAACACCATGCTGTGTTAAAAAAAAAACCTCAAACCTGCCCAGACTTGTGAGAGTACATGTCATACAAACAGCCACACAGCTTTTATGGTGTGATAAGTGAGGGAGTCTCACTCGTTTCGCCCACAGATCTTGCTTGTTAACGGCTGAAAATGAAACAACTACTAAATGTCACTTTTTTTTTTTTTTTTTAAAGGAAAATAAAAAAAAAAAGATTTGACATGATACACACTCACACGCAAGCAGTATTATCGGTACAGTCAGTGATTCAAGGATCTGGATGAATCTGCACCGAAGACAGTGAAAAAGTCTGATCATTTGTAATAATAAAGCAGATGCAGTTTTACTTTAAAAGAAGTAAAAAAAAAAAAAAGCCAAATCATAATCATGAAACAGCTTTCTGTCAGTCGGTTGATGATATAATGTAGGAAGTGAAGTCTAAATGAAATTTACAACTTCTGTATTTAGAGAAGTGAAATACTTTGAAAACAATGCCAGTTATGCCAGTTATGAAGCTAAAAACGTAGAAACTAAAACCACAGAGCCGCAAAAGAAAAACTGGAGATAAACTCCAGTTCATTTACAGCCTGTGGACTCTTGATGTAAACATTAACAACACGACAGCTGACCCGATACAGTATCGATTGTCAGTGAGACTGACAACTCACCTGAAGCTTCAAAACGACCTGGAAAGTGTCACCTTGGAATAACATAAGAAGTATCTCCTGCATTTTACTGATGTTTTACACTCAAACCAAATCGAACCAAATGCAAGTGAAAGTGAAGCTTTTCAGTAAAAACAATGGTTGCACACACACACACACATACACACACACAGATAATGGTGACAGTGCCCACCAACGCTCCCACCATCATCTACTTCAACACTTGTGTAGAGACCCTCAGGAAATAAAAACAACAAACACACAAAAACACACTGTTGTAGCAATAAATAAAACAATGCATTTCATCTAATGATCATGAATAAACCTGATCAGTGTGTTAGTGTCATAAAAGTATCTTAAGAAATGACACGAACACAACAGTTTGCAGATAAATGGTTCATTTTAGTCAATATATTATATTATAATATAATATAATATAGAGGTTTTTAACAACCATCTCACTGTGCAAAGGAAACAGACCAGTGATGCGTGATTGTAAGAGCAGTGCATTAAAATGCATTAGTATCTCCTCAGAGTGAATGAGTCTGTTATTAACACACGTCAGTCTGCAGCTGCAGCTGCAGCAACACGGACTCTCCGTCATTTAACAGGCGGTAACAATCAAATTCATCGTAAGCAACACAACAGTTACACTGTAACAATGATCCTTTCACGTCTTTTTTTTTTTTTTCTCTTTTCGTGCTTCTATCGTGTTGTTTGTGCAGCACAAACTTCAAATCGAGTCATTTTTTTTTCTAAAGATTTTTTTTTTTTTAACCTTTTTTCTGTCGTAGCTCCGTCGCGGTGCTGCAGCAGCAACAACAATAACAAGAAAACAAAAAGAAAATAAACAACAGTCCTTTGCTGTTGTATGTAGAAGAAGAAGAAGAAGCTAAAGCTCGTCCGTTAACTTTAAATGGAGGCAGGAGGTCTGAGTGGAGGCAGTGAAGTAGTAGAGAGCAGAGACTGAGGCAGCGGATCCGCTCCTGTCAAGCACCGCCTCGACTCTGCTCCGACAACCAATAACACTGCCGGTAAACCCGTTACACCGGCACCGTTCATCCATCTGCAAACTTACTGCCTCACATGACCGATGATGATGAACTCATCTCCAGACGAGCAGCGACACGCAGACGCGACGTTAAAAGATTAAAAATGCACAACGACGCAGAAAATACTTAAATAAATGACAATTACGTTACACGTGAACGCATTTTTTTTTTTTTTTTTTTTTTTTATAACAGAGGCGGTTCTAAGCTGCTGTGGGGCCCGGGACGGGATCTACGGTGCCCCCCTCCCCCCATATATATATATATATATATATATATATATATATATATATATATATATATATATATATATATATATATATATAGAATTGTCAGGAATCCAAAGCCTTTTTCAGACAAATAATAAAACAAATAATAATAACAATAACACACTTATTAAAGGAGTTCCAGGTGATTTTGCCAGTGTGGTTATACTACTACTACTACTACTACTACTACTACTACTAGTCTACTGCTACTGTCACTACTACTACTACTGCTGCTCCTACTGTTAGTTGTTGTTTTTGTTTTTGACTATGACAACCAGAGAGCCGTTGAACCACACAAACCATTAATACCGTCTGTTACTGTGGGATGGCGCTGACCAGACTACAGAGGAAGTATCTACCAGGAGAGCAGTATCATGTGTCCCACTGAGACCTGTCAGTGGACAGGGAGGCTAACAAGACCGGCAGGAGGAAGAACGTGGAGATCGTAAAATTTATTAAGAAGAGATGACGTAACCCGGAGCACATCAGTGTCACTGAGCAGCTGCTCACAGGACATCAAGCTGTTCACTGTTAGCGTTTGGTCGTACTACATCCAAGTCATCATGATAACTCGACTTGCACTATTTATTTTTTTATTTTTTCTACAGTTTTTATATAAACTATTTATTTACTTTCTGTTATCTTTTTTATTTTCTGTTAATGTATTTTTTAATGTGGTCAAACAGATAACCTTCTCCTTGGCAGAACAAATAAATAATAATGATTATCAATAATTATTCTTATTAAATATAATAATAATTCTAACAATAATTAGTATTATAACACTATAATTAAAACCACAAATGAAACATGTCATATCATGTATGCTCAGATGAATTACAGATTGACATAATTAAGTTGTTAAAATCCAAAGATTAATGCCTTTAGATTTGAACTTAATGTCAGTCTGTAATTGGCAGTGGTGGTGCAGCGGTTGGCACTGGAGGCGTCACCAAGTGATTTTGCAATCAACTGTTTTCTCTATTTGATAAAATCATCCAACACTGTTATAATGCACCGTAATTTTGAGTTGTGTCACTCAAAAAACATAAATGGTAACATTTAATATAATATGCAACTGTTTTTTTGTACTATTTGTAGATTAAGATGTACTTAACTATAAGTAAAGTGTTTTTACAGATGAAAAGCTTTTATAAAATGTCCGTCTTTTACAAAATATTATCTGGTGCTGATCCTTGAACTTGGATAAAACAGTCTGGGCTAAGCCCCAGATGTCATCAAACCAGACCTGAAGCTTTTCTAGTCTTTTACACAGATTTGATTAATTTCATATCATTTAAAACTCATTGTATTTTACATTTATCTTCAGGAGGATAAATAGTCAAAACCTGAGGAACTTTTAATTAGAAATATGTTGGTTACATCATATCAGACTGTTATGAACAGATAAACCTGATAAAAGATTTACCTGACATTTAGTCTTGGTTCACCTCTTTTGATCCAGGCTGAAATATGTGACAAAGAAAGGGATTAAATACCTTGATGAAAAGTTCATCCTTCCATCATCTTTATCACAAATCCTGTTTCCAGGGTCATGAGGGGAAACCTGGAGAAAATCCACTGTCGGGACTGAACCCAGAACCTTTTTACTTTCTGCTGATTGTTGCAGTGAAAAGCGACAGGAAAAGAGAAAGAGGAGTGAGAGAGAGAGTAGGGAGGGACATGTACTGTAGTTAAAGGTCGACCTGGCCGGGAGTCAAACCGGGAACCTGCTGAATGTTTCTGTGCCTCTGTGACGTTCACACTGTCCATTCAGCGACCTGGAGACCCTGGTTTACAAAGTGACATTGTTACATGAAACATGACAAAGATGTTTGTCTTTTTTTCAATATATAAAATCCTAATGAGCAATCATAAAACTTAAAAACCCAAATTAAAAAAAAAACAAACAAAAAAAACAAAAATAGAAAAGATATTTCACAGAAACAAATGAAATCAGGATTCAAATAACTAAACTACACAAATACTTTTTTTTTTTTTACATAAAAAACACTTATAGATGAGACTCTTGTACTATTTATTATTCACTTCCAGCTTTTTGACCTTTCCTGCCTCATCAAGTGATCAGAAACAGACAAAATCAGTGAAGTGTCGACTCGACCTGGAGGTGAACTGAGGTTGACATATCCTGCTCATTATATGTACTTTTAAAGCAGCACTTTCTCTTATAAACAGTTTTTTTTTTTTTTTACTTTAAATCGATCAGGATGTGACTACGACAGAAACATAAGACATGTATAAACTCTTTATCATATATCTAACGTGTTGGCCGGTGTGTGCTGTACGCCTTTAACAGACCAACGAACCACATCACATAATGATGAGTGTGAAAAACAACAGAGCCACGGCAGCATTAGGTAAAGCACATGAGTCCACATTCCTCAGACCACAATAGAGAAGGATTAAGTCTCCACAATGAGGACGAAGCTGGCAAGAGAGGATAACAGACGTGGAAACCATGTGGGTGTTTGGGTTAGACGCTGAAAAGGAGAGTGAGTCAAATCAGAGCAGTCAGACCTTCCTCTCTCCCCTCTGAGTTATTCTGCGGTTAGACTTTCGTTCTTAACTTGGAACAACAGCACTTCTCATCCCACATCTCCTCCTTCACTGCTCTTAAATATAAAGTGTAAAGAACTCGACTGATGCGTCCAATAGCAACAGATCTCTGATGACATGCTGTGGTAACATGAGGAACTGCATTTTTCTCATAGTTAATCTGCTAATGTAAAAAAAAAAAAAAAAAACTCAACTTGTCCTATCCCAAATGAATAAATGAATTCTTTTTGGGATGAATGAAGTTTGACATTTTATTACTTCGTCTGTACAGCACAGTACATAACAGACACAAAACAAAAACATATTAATAGGGAAAAACTAATAAAGGGCACAATTCAAACTTATCCGTTTACTGCACTTGTGTGTGTGTGTGTGTGTGTGTGTGGGCTTTTTCTAGTAAGAAGTCTGGAGTCTTTGTTTGTCTTAATACAGCAATAAGTGACTAATGGTGACACATTTGACCCCTTAAAAGCCATAAAGAGTGACTTCACAACTATTTATACAATCTCCAGGCTGTGGTTGTTGTTGTGAAATGTGATTGAACTGATGTTTGTTAACTGTGACGCTATGAGAAGATCAATGTCGACGTCATTTCAGGATTGAATCACTGAGTTGTCAGATAAAACTCATTATACATAGGCATATCCTAAATGTTAAACGTTCAATTTAACAATTAAACTGGACCCAACATACAGACTATATATATACAACCGAGGCAACAAACAAAACACAAAAAAATAATCAGTTTTTCTTCCTGCAATAAACTTCAAATGCACCGAGAAAAAAAAAAAAAAAGGCCATACATTAAATGGTATCATTTTCAAGCATGTTTGTGTAAAAGGCAACACAATAAATAAAACAAATGGCACAGAAGGTTTTGGACAATCTAAAGTGATAAGCACAAATGTCTTGTGAAATATTCACAGGAAACTAGATACTAAAAAGCGAGCACGCAAAAAAAAAAAAAAAAGTTTTCCAAGTCCACGTCCCTGCAGACAATAACACAGGCTGACATAATAAAACTGAGATAAACAAAAAAAAAAAATTACGATCTAATTACAGTAAAGGGAATAAGAGAATGACATTTATAATTCAATATAGTATTTGTATTTACACGCATTTATACAACTGAGGACATTAAATGGGGGTTCAAGCTTATCACTATATTAGGACATGGAGCAGAACAATCAGATCAGATAAAGCACTGGATATAAACCTTGTAAACATCACATCTCCCCTTTTATCTTATAAGTTTCTATTTGCCATGTTCATAATATATTTGTCCTTACTTTAAGGCATAGGTATGAAGCTTAGGAGTTAGCCTCTTACAAGATTTGATTTTTTTAAATAAGCCAGATTTGTTTTTTCCAGAAGGTTTCACGCTAGGCAGGAAAATCCTACTCATCACAGCAAACCCCCAAGCAAAACGTCCCCACTTGTCTCTGGATCAGCTCAGCGAGCTGTTCAGTTATAATATCTCTTCCACGCCGTGAGCAAAGATCATGACCAGGCCGGGTTCCAGGATCATATCCTCCCCCATATGCTGGTTCTCACAGGCCATCACTACCACCGCCTGCTTCCCAGGGATACGCTTGGCAACGTAGTTCTCATAGTAGCGCCTGTTCATCTGCCGTACCTCGAGAGTTGCCAGTCCCTGCGGCCAGTTACGCTCGTGTGCGTTCTCGATCAGGTCGTTGACGATGGAGAGAGGGCAGCCGCTGTCGATGAGGGAACGTTTGATGACCGCCTGGAGCACGGCGTCAGGAGTGGAGATCATACCACCCCAGCGTGTCACTCTGGCAGGCTGCATGGAGTTCACCCACCTGACGATAACAAGACAATTAGACACTGAGCTGCAGCTCCACGACAAATCTGATCTTAGCACTTCAGCAGGGAGAGAAGAAGTTTCACTTACTCCAATATCTCATTATACTCAATGCTCTCCTCGAGGTTTTGCAGGTTAGGGTTCGCACTGCGTATTGCTCTCATGTAGGCTTTCAGCAGCTGAATGTCCCGTTTCTGAAAAATGAAAATGGTTGGAAAAAAAAAAACACACAATCTTAAGTGACTGATATCACAACATCTTCTGAAGGGATTTAATTAGGGATTTAATTTATAGCTTCTTATGTAACCACGAGCAGCTATAAATATCAGACTGTAACTTAATCATGAAGTTATGAACTTCATTCTGTTTCTAATTCATTCATCAGATTACAAGCAAATCATCATGAGATCAAACATCATGTGAAGCAATCATATTACATAAGAATTAATGGACTGAGGTTGATTTTGCCTGTTTACTGCTTGACTTTTTAGTGCTTCTGAACATTTTATGGTCATTTTACCATAAAGACTTTGTGCAATTATAAATATAGTCTGTCAGTAACAGAACATATACAGAGACATGGATTTATATCACCCCACCAGTCAGGAAAACACACTTATAGACAAACAACCATTCACACTCACATTCACACCTACAGGCAATTAAGTATGCTCAGTTCACCCATCCCCGACAGTCTACAAACAACAACAATAATACAAATAATAATGATGATGATAATAATCTGTACCAGGATGGTTTGAACACTGTGTAATCCCAGATCCAACAAAGAATTTTAGTAACTGAATTAAAGTGCAGTTAAGTAACTGCTCAGTAGGAAACATTCATCATAAAATTTCTGTTCTGGAAAAGAAAAACATTCTTGTCTCACAGACATTTATAAAACATATTTTCCAGAACTAGTTTTATAAAGTATTTTGAGGTTAATAGATGAATCAGCAGACAATTGTTCTTACTTGTTCTCCTAACTGGTGTTTATGTTCTGCAACAGTTTTTTCCAGCTCTGAAATTTTTGTCTGTTGCTGCTGAACGACGCTTCGCAAATGTTTGATGCAGTTATGGTTGGGCAGTTCATCTTTGGGCATCTCAAGCCTGCGAGAGCGACAGAGACATAACAAGAGGTTAGGAAACAGAGGATTTAAAAACATATATAATGATATTTTATAGTACAAGTACTTGATGTGATCTTCGTCACCAGAGAGAAGCCACTCACCCGCATCCCTCCTCACAGTTGACAGGCCGTTTGGGGTTGTGCTCACAGTCTTTGAGATGTGACTGCAGCTGGTCGAGCCGCAGTGTGGCGGTGCAGCCGAAGCTTGCGTTGTCACAGCTGATCTGAAGTTTAGACAGCATGTTGCGCATGATGCGGGGCACAGGCCGGAGGTGAGCTAGCGTCACGACTGTGCGGTCAACAGGACAGATCTGCTGCTGGGCGAACCACTGTGTTATACAGGCGTTGCAGAAGGCATGCTCACAGTGTGGAGCCTGTAAAGAGGATCAGAGCACGGAAAATTACAAAAAAATTATCTCAAAAACCTCAGATATATCCAAGAGTGGATGATGTTTCACCTGAACTGGTTCTTCTAAGACTCCACTACATATAGGACACAGCAGGTCTTCATCCACCTCCCCTTGGAACCTCGTAATGTCGTACCCCATGGTACATCACTGGGACCCGCAACCACCTGAGAAACACATAACCGGGTAAAGTCTGCTTTACAAAAAATACTTAACTGCAAAAGATAAGACCATGGATTCCTCACTGAAACACACATATAAACATTTTAATGCTACCTCACTCACAAAAGGCCTCAAATGCTTCCATTCAGCTCTTGATGTGTTGCTGATGCGTCACATCTGGCAGAAATAATCTGTCTGGCGAAAGAGACAGACACCCCCTGAAAAAAAAAACGATAACACTTAAACTGATTATTTTTTTTAATCGAATGGGTAGATCGAGGACATGGTATGTAATCTAACCTGTTATCATCCATACAGCATGGATGCAGTTTATCTACAGACATATCTTAATGACCAGAGACAGTAGTGATATGTTTTCTTCACTAGGAAACGGCTAGAATTGAAAATAAAACCGCTATTCAGTAGATACATATTCATATCATTTAAGCAGTAGAGGATATAAAGGCACAGTGACTCAAGAAATCTGAGCACGTCCATATTTATACACATCCGTGTGCTCAACAGCGATGTCCTTGATCTCTAACGCTGTGTGGTTTCAAACATTATCCTCGACATGTGAAGCTGCAGCAGATAGCTCCAACATCTGAATACGGGATCCTGTTGTCCCAGCTGACTGGTGCCTGACCTAATTTCAGTAGAAGCAGCACATACCGGTCTGGAGGCGATATACAGATCTCTTTGCCCCCCCCCCACCCCCCTCCAACCCTCGTATCGTACTCAGCATGTCTTGCACACAAGCTAACCCTCCATGGTAACGCTATAGCTACATTTATGATCCTGTTTTCGCTACTAACACAACATTAAATCTAAATGTCTTTTGGGTTTCTAATAAGTTAAACTAGTGTCACGTTGAATAAACAACCCACTGTTTGAATCCAGACGTCTATATACGTTGCTCGTCATGAATTAAATGTAGCTAACGTTTGCTAACACGCTAGCTCTGTTAGCGTCTACGGTAACGTTAACTTCCTTTAGCCACCGAGCTAACGCGACAGACCTCAGTCAGGGTAAACCACACAGAGAACTGGATGTTTACAGTCTATCAGGTTAGAAGACAACACCATAACTGACTGATATACTCACCTAAACATATGGTAAAACAGATCCCAATCGCGATGTTAAGGTATTTTCGGACGTCGTACTCTAACTAATAGCTCGCTAGCCACGTCCTGTGCTACATCCTACGCTTCTGCGTTCTCCGGTACGCAGGCGGATGGTGACGTCATGACGTACAAGAGAAAGTCTTTAATGGTTCTTTAAACTTTTTTAGGTTTTTGTACATATTTAAATAGTTAATATCTATTGTGTATATTATATTACTTTATTATTTTTTTTTTTTTGTAAAATTTCATACAATTGTATAATAATATTTTTTTTGTGTTTTATAATTTCTTTACGTTTTTATTACTGATAAGGATTAGGGGTGGAGGGGGTTGGATGGAAGTGACTCATTTGGGAATCCACAGCGTTTTTATTGTACAAAAAAGTGCTATATAAATAAAGTTTTATTGATTGATTGATTGGATATATAATAAGTTGTTAAAAACATTGAGCATTTCCACTCTGCAAAACCCCAACATATATTAAGTGACTCACAGTAGCTATTACTACGTCAACTACATTAAAAAAACTATTTTAACATTAATGTAGTAGTTATTAAATCCCACAATCACTTCTCTCTCCTTGCTCCTGGGTACTTTTTTACATTTTCATAATATTTTATTAATCTTAATGAAATAGGAGATATGAATATTTTTTTCCTCTGCTGCTCTCAAACTAAGCTGATGTGTTAATTCTAAAATTCAGCCCCAGGCAGTGTTTTTTAAATTTAAACCACAGACCAACCAACTCCCAACTGGTTGCTACGATATTTACTTTTATTTGTTTTTTCAGCTTATGTCTTTGTTTCTGAGAATGATTCCCTGCTGTTATTCTTAATATTACAAGGTATATACTCACAACAAGAGAGTATACTTCCCAGTCAAACTGTGTGTTGCTAAATACTTTAATTATGATTCTATTGATTAAAACAAAGAGTTGTGGGGTGAAACATTCCCCGCAGCTCTAACCAAAACTAATCATGTTTTCTTTGTGTCATTAATTATAAGTTCTACAATTGTTCGAACATGAACTCGAGTCTTGAAACAAAAAGTTCTTTCAGTTGCGACATTTCCACATTCAAATCTTTGTTTACCGTGTTAAGCTTCATTTAGCTCTCAGCCACCCAGATTAAAGAAAAAAAAAAAACATGTGACTGTGAGAAGGAAAGAAAAAAAAACTCAAGACTCCAGGAAATATTTAGCAATAGCACTTTATTGAACACAAACAACCCTAAGCCACAATACTGAATGACAAGACCAATTGGCTGCAGCAAACATTTTATAAAATAGATTCAGGTTTAATGTCACTAAATTGTTTTTTTTTTTTTTTTTTCTTTTAACGTCAGAAAGACAGATGCAGGTTTTTCCAAAACAGTGAATGATCTTTTACATATTTAACATTTTTGTAACAAATCATCATTCACATGTTCACACGAAGGAATAACAAGGCAAAGTGCTTTCAGGATTGCATTGTCGAAAAAACAAAAAAAAAAAACAAAAAAAAACAAAAAACAAAACATGAATGGCTTGAGGTTTAGGTGAGATGGAGGTGGGGGGGAGGGGAGGAGGGCTGGTCCTGTCCTGGAGTAGTAGGTGTGAGTGGGGCTGATAAGCAGTCGGGAGGAGGAGATAAGGTGGCGGAGGGTAGAGAGGGGCGAGAAAACCTCAAACCTTTCACCTTGTCATCAAACTGAATGTAAAATGTCAGGGCAGTGTGGAGACAGAAGACCATGTAGCAGAATTTGGTTCGGAGTGGACAGATGGATTCGAAGGCATACGGCTCGAGGGGCTCAGACTCACCCTCGTACAGAATTACAAATCCACCCTACTATCTTCCTCGTGACAACCTGTGGTATTATTACAACTGCAGGGCAATCGATCGGCTGACCCAGAATGAAGCTGTAAACGTTCAAATAGTGTACACTATATAGGGCTGGGACAGGGAAGTATACTCAAACAAGAGGAAACCAAAGAAATACACGGTGTTAAAAAAAGCCAATGCGTGGTTACTTGTTTTTCTAAAAGATGATTCCTCTGACCATTCGCCACTGAATGTTAAAGGGGATAGACTATCATCATAATCTGCATCATAACATTGTCTGGCTTCACATTCCAGTGGTATTTTGTCGTATAAATGCTTCTCATAAATATTTTTTTTTTTTCAACGTCAAATAGACATATACACATACAGCACAACCAAGCACACTTTTTTTTTTTTTTTAAATGTATAACTACCATTGCTTATGATAAATCTGTATTCCCGTACTGTGATACACTTTTTCTTTCTTTTTTTTTTTTTTTTTTTTTTTCTAAAGTCAGAACAGGTGGAGAGACAAACAATACTCAAGGCTGCAAAACAAGGAGGTAGGAGAAATGCTACTGAAAAAACAGCAAGTGATGCTAACATGATCGTTCACTTAAATAATCATGAGATACACCAGGCGTCGGCTCGACTTCTTGAACCATGCTTAGTGCCAACAGCTGCTATTCCGGTCGACATTTCAGGAGCAGATGTGCAACAACTCGTAATGTTTTTTTAAACGAAAAAAAAAAAAAAGTATTTTGGTAAATAATGTGGATTAGCCAAATTGTGACATTTTCACAACGATCTTTTCTACACTGCAGCCGCAGTTTTTCTCTCATAGCTCCTGATGCTTCGCGGGGCAGCAGCCGTTTAACTAACTGAAGAAATCTCAGAGGCCGACTCGGCCTCGTAAAAACGTTTTTTTTTTTTTTTTTTTTCTTTTTTTCAAAATCGTGTCTTAACCCTATATTTCCCAGACTGCTCATGTTATTGTCTTTTTTTTTTTTTTTTAATTGGCTAA
The DNA here is from genome assembly GCA_016801845.1 of Polydactylus sextarius. NCBI lineage: Eukaryota > Metazoa > Chordata > Actinopteri > Polynemidae > Polydactylus > Polydactylus sextarius. The sequence continues at coordinate 6,954,868 of CM028909.1, read as the reverse complement.
TTTCAACAGAGTAACTTCATTGGTCCTGTTGTCATCACAGGTCTAGAGACCACGCTGCTGGTGATGGCATTGACTCCTTTACACACAGTAGAGTAGTATATTTGCAGATTTGTAAATGAGGTAATCAGCGTTAGGCTAAATAGGGAACCCTGTCATTGACACACATGCCCACTTCATTCACCAGCAAAAGCAAAAAAGATTTCCTCAATCAGCGGGACAGGACTGTGGAAAATGAAATCAACTTTGGAATGTCAGGTGGACGAGCCATCTTTTTTTTTTTTTGTTTGTTTTTTAATTCATCATCTTTTTCTGCGAAGGTGCACTGTGAAACTATTTGATTGTAACTCATCACATGCCCTGATTCAAGAGTCCTTCTACTCATGACAAGGGCTCCTTTGTATTTCCTCAAGATAAGCCACTCAAAGTAAAACAGGCAACCCGTTATCTATCGTCTCTTTTGTAATATTCGCGATGAAATTAAGGCTGCCTCAGCAGCAGATCGGCGCCTGCTTTAAGTCCAGTTGTGAGAGGATTGTTAATAGCTTGTGAGTTGCAATGAGGTGGCAACATCTACAGTGAAGCGGACTAAACATAAAAACATGAAAAGGGACTACCACTACTAAAAATGTCACAGAACATGCAGTATACATCCTTTCCTACAGTAGGCTAGTCCTAATAGCACATTCAAAGGGGGCTCCTAATGGGCTAATTCTCTGATATGGCTCTGCTTTAGAGTTAATCAAGCTTGGTGTGAGACTACTTCCGTCATGGGCTCACAGAAGGAGCAAAAAGTCGATAAGGTGCTCCGTCAGAAGATTGCTGCCTTATTTCACCTGCACAAATACTTTTGTGTCATTCAGTTCGAACAGGTTCAACAGGAAACACTAGAAAGTATTTCCAACATTTGTTTTCCTTCGTGTAAATACATTTTTTTTCTCCCCCCCGAGACACATCTTCTGCTGGTGAAAACAAACGGCACTTTCAAGGGGAATGTTTCTCTAAAACCACAATCACAGGACCTCCAAGTAACAAATTCTGAAAACACATAGGCTATACAGTAGATATAAATCTCATGAGTATCTTAACTGTACAAGCTTTAGGCTACACGCTGAAAAGGGAGGGACACGGAAGAACCCTTAATGCTTAAACATTGAAAACAAATATAAGGCATTTCATTTTTCCTTTTATCCGCATACATCACTGACAGCAGGTCTAAATATTTTTGAGAAAACATTTCATTCAAGGAGGAAGAGGATGCATATACACATCTACACATGCAAATGAACATGTCTACCGGCTATAAAACCAGAAGTCCAAACTACAATACCATCAAAGTCCATCCATAAAAAGAAAAAAAGAAAAAAAAAAAATCCACCTACTCAAACGTATCAGTCAACTTGTGCACGGTCCTTTCTCTGAGCAGGCAGCTTTTTAAAGTCAGATATTGATCACAGTTTTAAGAATGGAATATCACACACTCCACTATCAAACGCCACCTCTCTGAACACAAACAAGAGGACCACTTGAAATCCTTCATTTGCTACAGACGAGTGACTTTTGGTGTTAACAAAAAAAGGGCATATTAAATAATTTTTTTTTTTTTTTTCAACTGAGGAAGCAATGATAAACAAAAGGTTATTGCACTTTTTATCTTTTGTCTATTTCAAAACGAGGTCAGCTTGAGAGAGAGAAGATGATTCATGCCTTAATGTCGTAGTAAGACAACAAAATGTTACGTCACTTCTATAGTATGATCACACTGTTATTAACACTGCACACAGCTACTACTGCAACCCTACTTGTAGTCAAGTCTACCCTAGATAACACAAAACAATCTCCACAATCAATTCGCAACAGTCACAACAAACAAACGGTTTGCCTAAACTTGATCTTGAACGCAAGGTACCGCATCGTTTTCACAACGTGGTTGGTTTTGTGAAGTTAAGAGTCGATGAACACCAAAGAGCTGAGAAGAACAATCAGAAGAAGTTCTGAAAATCCAGACAATGGTCTTTCTACAGTTAATGTGTTACTGACAATCAAACCTCATGTTTTCTGCACTTGAGAGGAGTCAGATGTTTTTTTTTGTTTTTTTTTTAATTTCCTCGCATCTTTGCCTTAAATTTGGTCTACGGGCTCTTTTGTCTCCGTGGTGTTGGGAGAGTTAAAAAGCGAGTCCCGAGGTGCCTTCTTTGGATTTGTGCTTTCGTACACTTTGATCTGCATCCATTCAAGATTTTTTTTTTTGTTGTTTTTTTTTTTTTTTTTTTGTTTTGTTGATGTGCCCTAAAATTGCATCGGTAATGTGCAATTTACTGCGCCACCCAATGGTAGCACTCATCATCATGAAATCCAGACTCATACTGAAGTAGTTATCAGATCACATAGGGTTGAAGATAATCACGCTCAGAAGGTGTATGAGCCTATCTACTGTAGTCATGTATGTTCAGTGTAATTTCTTTCTCTTTTTTTCCCATTATAAGGCTTCTGGGAAATACAAATGGAAGACCGTACCTTTCGGTAGTAACAAATAAAAGGCACCATGCCACCACTGTGCTCGATATTACACAGGTCTTATTGGTGGGGGAGGGGACTTAATAACCATGTGTTCAGGCAGGGAAAGTGGTCAAACTAGCATTAGTCATACAGTAAAATTGTATTGTTTTGACTTACAGAGGTAAAGTTTTATAGCTACCTTCATTTCCTACCTTAAATTAGACTGTACCCTTCACCCTATATGACTTGCACGGTTAACAGACTCATCTGTTTGGTTGTAATGAAGAGAGACATGTTTAAACGGGGTTATAATGCGTCTCTGTCACTCAAAAAAAACAAAAAAAAAAAAAAAGGGACTTGTGCATGTTTAGGTCGGACATGCATATATTGAAAAGTTACTCGCTCTCTCACACACACGTATACACACACGCTAACACTCTAAGATAAATCTACACACGACTGGCATCAGGAAAAGCAAAAAAAAAAAACAAAGAAAAAAAATCACAGAGGATCAATGTCAGCATCGTCACACAAAAGATCACCGATGAGGTAAAACTGCAGGTCCAATAAAAAGTACAAGGTGCAGTTCGCTGCCCCTTTTGTAAGGTAGGAAACATGAGACATCTGCCGACAATAATGTTAACACTTCCGCGTAGATACATCTCCGATTTTAGGCTGGTATAAGCAGAATTACACTACCCACGACAAGAGGGATCACAAGATTTTTTTTTTTTTTCTTCGTAAAACTCTTTGTTACAAGCATTTTTCAAGACAATTTCCTTTTTCCGTATTTTTTCTTTTTTTTTTTTGAGGTACACCACTTTTTTTTTTTTTTTTTCATTTTATTTATATCCCCAGTGTCATTTGGCTCTGGATAACAAGAGAAGCCAAAGCTGATTGTTAACGAGTGAATTCTAAATTCATTCATTCACAGTGGCAAATATGGCGATATCCTAACCTCTCACGACAATCTCTGCACCATGGCAACCTTGAGCTATGTGCTACCTCGAATGATTTGTGTGCTTCTCGACACCCACAGATGTCTGTAAGACCAAAATTAGCTAAAATATTCCTTTTTTCTTTCTCCGTTTCGTTTTGAGCAATCCAACCAAGTAGCATAACTCTACCAACAGGTGATGCAACTTATCAGGTACTGCCAGGTTTCATTTCCTTTTTCAGCTTTTTTTTTTCTTTTCGCGTTTTTTTTTTTTTTTTTTTTTAAGGCAAAAGGCTCAACAGTGGATCAGAGAGTTGAATTGAAATTTGCCATTTTTACTTCAAGTAATAACCGAGACATCCATTGAGGCAAATCAATTCTACACTGTATATACCATGCTTTCTTTCCTTCTTTTTGTTTTCTTTTTTTGTTTGTTTGTTTTTTTGTGGACATCAAAAACTGTTGGTTATTATTCGTTTTTTTTTTTTTTTCTCCTGGTAACACACACATTATAAACCATCTCATTAAACAAACACACAACCTAGGGATTGCTTTGCCAATACCAAAAGGGGGACCGACTATATTCTCAGAAAAAAAAAGAAAAAAAAAAAAAAAAAAAAAATCGATTTTAAAATTAACTTCCTAACAACACCAATTTTTTTTTTTTTTCTAAAACAGAATACTTGCATTTAAGTACTAATATTTCATGCAAATATTGATATAGCTTTTTCTTTGACTAATATAATTGGCTGGAAAAAACAAAAAAGAACAAAACAAAACAAAAAAAAAAAAAAACAGACATGCAGCTCCAAACACAAAACTGTAAATAATCCTGCCTACTTCTGAATAAGTTACTGACCAAGTAAATATGATTAATGTCTAAAGGCAAATAAAGGTTTTCTATGGCACTAAATGGGTGTAGCTTAGGTGCATTTTTTGTCAAATATAGGCTATTATTATTATTATTATTATTTTTACGAGTATGCGTGATCGTATCTACTCTAGACCTTTTTGTCCCTCTTGTTTTACTGTACTGTAAGGCAATCTCAATGGAATGGATGAACATGAATGTTGATTCATTTAAACTCTTGTCCTCTGTTTTACCTTGTAGGCTACACTCCACACAAATATATGTATAGAGAAAGAAGAGTGATCTAACACAACAGCAGGCCTATACTCCAACAATAATGCCAAAAAGAAAAAGAGAAACCTATCCAGACCCTTGAAGCAGGAAGACTACTACACATACTGTATAATATGTTTTTTTTAAGTTTTTTTTTTTTTTTTTACATGCTACCTGTATAATCATATCTATGCAAGACAAATGAAGAGCAACAGTTTAAAGTTGGGAGAAACCAAATTGTCCTGCTCTAAACTGACCCTACATTCATTTCAGTCAGAAAAAATTCATGGCTCAGATTTGATGGTCAGACTGTAAACTGCTTGAACATATGCATAAATCCATTGCTGCTTTACTCAAAGAGGTTTTCACCCTCTCCACGTGTTTTGGCAAACAGGCCTTATTTGTGACCAAAGATTATAACATCTAACCCGCATTGAAATCTTCCATTGGCATTTATGCTATGATTTACTGAAATTGGCCTAAATGGATGGCAGTGCAATATTTGTGCTGCACACTATTACACACACGCTCTATTGCTACAATTGGACCTTTCATTGCTTTCTGACTCCAGATATATAATGTATATGCTCCGTTTTTGTTTTAATCGTTTTAACTATATCAAAAAATTGTGATCTAGCTCCATGCACAATCACTCAGTTATCACTGGTACACACACAAAAAAAAAAAAAAATTAAAAAAGCATGTATAAGAATACTGTGATACAACAAAAGGATTCAGTTACAACTTGTATAGTTGCAAAGGGGCAATGGCTCCATTTACTGGTCAGATAAGGACATCACAAGAAGAGAAGAGAAAAATAACATCCCTGCCTGAACAGACTGGTCTGACAGCACCTACAGATGGCAGAGAGAGAGAGTATGTAGAGTATTTTGAGGAGCCTGCCTGAGGTGTGTGTTGAGTCACTGGACTGACTTTAAGTGACTTAGGCCAAAGTCTGTATTATTAACAGTAGGCTGGGTAATGTAACCTTGTCACTTTGTTGGGACCAGTTTCCCAGAAATAGGTAACACAAAAAAAAAAGTCAGTGGGCAGTGCACACTGTCCCGAAGTGCTTAGAGACACTTTTTTCTTTTTGTCTTTAAATAATGCATTGTTAGAGTACAATTTTTGTTGCAGCCTTTGCTTGTCTTTTGCAACCCTAACCTTCCTGTATTCAGCAGCAACACACATGCATGTAAACATAAGTACATACATTACATCTGCTCTTTTGCACACTTAGAACCTGAATGTACTAAAGTGCGTGCTTGACTATCTAATTAAGTGCTGTGGGATTAGGGTTTAAAAAGGAATTAAATTACGGAACATCCCATCAAAAAAAAAAAACAAAAAATAAAAATGTAGACATAATCATCCTGCTGAGATCTGATTGGATTAATAAATTCTGACTGCTGCTTCAGCACAGATCCTGAGATTACAAAAAAAAAAATCATGTACCTATCCCTAAATATTAACAACAATAATAACTGTTCTCCTGAAGTTATAAATTGATCAAGAGACCAAAAGGCTGAAGGGGAATCACCGATTAGTTCATGTCATTTCAGTCAGTTGTGGAGGTCAATTGAATCATTAACTACAAATCTACGAAACCAACTCTTGAGAACTCGCTGCTCTCTCAAACAGACGGAACGTCTTTTTTAGTTAGTCAAGTAAAATATTAATAACGACGTGGAAAAACTTTTTTTTTTTTTCTCTCGCAGGGGTATTTAAACAACAAAGCCTAGTCTAGGTCCTCATCTCTCATCCAGTCAACTAATGTGTGCAATTGTGCCACTTCATTACCAGTAGATATGAAGTTATCACGCCAATGAAAACAATCTTACTCAGTGTAATTTAACCACCAGCAGATGGTTTAAAAAAAAAAAAAAAAAAAAAAAAGACGACGACGACGACAAAATAGCATAGATATAACATCTAAAAGTCACAAACAGCTCTAGTGGTCCGATACAATCATCTTTAGTATGCTTAGTACCAGAAATGGGATGAGGAGACAATAAAATCAACACCAAAAAAGCACATATTTGGATTTCTGCTATTCCTGAAATCTAAACAACAGGTATTGGCCTAAGCAAAGATCCCTCTCTTTTTTTTTTTTTTCCTCTTAGCCCTATTTGCTTCTACAAGGGTGTCAACTCCCTGGTCTTTGATAATGCCGCGACACATAAAGATACACCAGGCGACGTCGTTTCTTTTCTCGTTTCCACTAGATAACTACGGTGCAACTGCGGGTTCGATGTCGTTGCTATCAAACGGGTGGAAAGATTTTATCTGTCTCAGGGCTCGTCATACTCTGTCATTACGCAATCCAACTGAAATGATGTGTTACGGAAGGCATGGGTCAAAAGGCATTTCATGAGATGCCATAAAGGCAGTCCAGTGCATTTGTGTTGACACTGACAGTAAAATGCCCGGCACACACAGAGCCATTCGTTTAGTCTTTAGGTAATTTTTTTTTCATGAGATTAAAAAAAAATTATTATTAATAATAATAATTATAATAATAAGGAAAAAGAAAAAAAAATTAAAGGAAAAAAAAAGCAAACACATTCCAGGGAAACAAAAGCCCTTGTGACAGTGATTGTCTATTCAATAACGTTAAACAAAAAAAAGGCCAAAAGAAAAAATATTGCTTGAAAACTGCCCAATAAAAATAGCAGACAATACTCTTTTTTTATCTTTGAGTTATAATAATAATAATAATTGATCAGAGTTGACCACCGAGAAGTTGAGATATAAGCTATTAGATGTTTAAGACTAGTTCACCAGCTCCGAGAAATACTCCTTTTTTTTTTTTTTAGTTTAGAGCTTGTTAAACGCTGACGGCCGGTTCAACTTCAGAAACACAAAAGAATAATAACAACAAAACAAAAAATTAAATGTCTTTAGTGCCTAAAAAAAAAAAAAAAACAAAAAAAAAAAACCCAAAACTGATTGCTCTCGTTCAATAATTAGGCCATGCAAATTCTGAAATCTTTTTTTTTTTTTTTCCAAAACAACACTGTTAAAGAGATGGGAAATAAATTGAAATGGCTTGTTCATTTATGTGCTCAGATATATGATGCTTTGATGAGGTGTTGTTGGCAGATATTACTAGTAAAGCCTTCATCTAGAAATAAACAAGGCCTCAGTCAGTCACTATCCTACAGTAGTTCTCTAGTCCTACAAAAAGAGAACATTAGGCCTACAGACCCTGGGTGAAGATGAAGCAGCTGCTAAACGAGTTGACGAGGTATATCGAGATCTATTGTCTTTCTCTATACAGTACAGTTCATCTCAAATAAATAATTTATAGCCATAGTAGTGTTGATCAACTTTGGTCATAACTTATATGCTTAGAAACATTCTAGCTTAACAAACACTTATTTAGCATCTTTAAAACATGAAGTCAGCATTAAGAACAAATCGATGTTACAACGCTGACCCGAACATGGCTCTCCTTTGGAAGGAGACATGCTAATGTATATTCAGCAGCATTACCAAATTATCTTAAATGCCAAACAATTCTAGGCTGTACGTTTAAAGTACACTATGGAATTAACATCTTTGTGACCCTTTTCCAAATTTTCGGATTGTACTGTAGTACACAAGCATTGCACTCTTAAGCAAAAAAAAAAAAAATTTAGATTTTTTTTTTTCCCTTGTGTGGTTCCTTCATAAAAATCTAAGCTAACGGACAATTAAAAACAAAAAAGAAAAAAAAAAAAGAGAGAAAAAAAAACAAAACAAAAAAAACAAAGAAACTCTTTGATCATTCTTTTGGGAAGGCTGTACGTTCCTCTACAAGGTCACCACAACTGATTAAACATGATATGACTTTTATACTGAATGATATGCAGAGAAGAGACAGTCGTGGATACAGAGATTTCCATGCTCTTAGATGTTGGTTATATAATTATGTCGACATGGTTTTAAAGGGTTAAATGATTTCGAGATGGCCAGATTGCTAGTGTTTGTTTTGGATGCCACGCTTCGTCTGAGTGACCTTGTAGAGCAATCTGCCTCTACGTATTGAGCACTACTAGGAGATGGAGGAATGGGATCTAATTGCATATTAGGTTTGACTGCACCTCAAGAGAAGACCAAACACTCACGCACACACAGACGCACAAACACATACATACACAGAGAACAGACATGTGGGTGGGTGCTCTCCTGGTCCTCTGGGCCATTTTAAAGGGAGTCGCCCCCTGGTGGTGATGATGGTGATAGCAGCTGACTGAGGGGGGGCATGTGACCTCACTCAGACAGACACCCGTCCAGGCCAACCGGTGCACCGTGACGGTCTTTGACGTAGCCGTTGTGGAGGCCGTTGCTGGGCAGCGGGGCGCAGGCGGCGGTGATGCCGCAGTGCTTCAGCAAGTTGAGACCCGGGGAGGGAGAGACGGTGGGAGAGGAGCAGGAGCAGGAGGAAGGGTCCCGCTGGGGGAAAGGCTTCATGGTAGAGAGGATCAGAGCCAGGCAGTCAGCCACGTCCTTGTTAGGAGCACAGGCCAAAGCTGGGGTGTGGCCTAATGGAGAGACACAAAGTCACATTAGTGCTCATAAACTAGATAATGACATGGTTTATAATGATGAGTCCACACCATCCAACAGAGTTATTTAGTGATAGTTTGTTTCCTGTTTCACCCTATTTTTTCCAATAGTGTTCAGTGTAGTTGAATCTAAAGTGGCAACTGGACTGTTGTTGTTTCTTTAAGATGTTTCACCTTCATCCAAGAGTTTATTCTCTGAGTGGACACCAGAGATTTATAATGTCCACAGTGTATTAATGATAGGCCTTAGGGAGTTTGTGTAGTTTGAACAGTGGTCGTTAGGGTGCTAATGGTCACTAAGGAGCTCTTGTTTATTGTGATGACACCAGTTCCCACCTACATCTCTTCCTAGCAGGTTTAACAAGCCATCAGCCTCAGGTGTGGCCACTTAACCTCAGGTGACTTTAACAACTGTCGTTAACAAGAAACAGGAGTTCTTCAGTGACCGACAGTGACGATAAACCGTCCAAACTACCTGAGCTCACTAATGACTGTCAGTAATACACCTGTGAACACCTCTAGACCTCTGGTGACCACGAACAATAAACAAAACAAGTCACAAAAAATTTCAGAACTGAAGAGGAGTCTCGGATGAAGGTGAAACATCTTAAAGAACCAACAACAGTCCAGTTGCCTTAGATTAATCAACTGTGGATACTATAACCTGGACAAAACCTGAACCTCAGTGTCGTTTTCAGCAAAAAGCCCTTTGAAAAAAACAAAAAAAAAAAAAAAAAAAAAAAAAAAAAACAAATCTACGCCTTTTGCTGAAAACTAAAACAGACACAAACAAAGTCAATAACTCGCTGGTAAATGTAGTTGAGCTTTCAGCAGATAGGGAGCCAAATAGTTTCTTTTATAGTTGGTGGAGTTTGACAACTTCCTCCTGGGATCAATAAAGTATTTCTGACTCAGTGAATATTGGACTTAGGCAATAAAATATCAATGTTTTGTTTACAGCTTATTAACTGCTGCCAAGAGGTAAAAAAAACTGTTGAGGCACATTTGAATAAATCATTCTGTTTTTTTTGCATATTTAACTGATTTATCACAAATCAAACTCACAAACATGGAGAAAATTTGGATATTATTATGAAAGCGATGTAAATTTTGTTTCTACTTGCAGGCAAATGTTATTTGGTCTCTGACTTTGACAGGTTTGAAAACACATGAACACAAAAAAATCAAGTGACTTTAAAAACAAGTTAACTACTCAACAAGTTTAACTAAAGACTTAAGTTCTCTATTCCAGATAAATTTCAGGTCTGCAAAAGGATCAAATGATTCTTTAAAGGTTGAATGATTGAATTCCCCCTTGCGGCTCCAGTGTGATTACAGATAAAATGCTGACAGAGTTTAGGAGCATCTCACCTTCCTCATCCACAGCCAGCACAGTGGCTCCTCTACTCAGCAGTGCCTGCACCACCGTAGCCAGGCCATTACGTGCTGCAAGATGGAGCGGCCTGGAGGAAGAGAGAAGGTCTATGAGACGGCTGGTAGGACGACGTGTCAGCGACTAATTTACAATCCTAACATTGGAACGTGTGGTAACAGAATATCAGTAACATTCAATAAACAACATCCAGCCTCAGTTGGAACTGGTTATAAACAAAAACATTACAAATGAATGATGGTTGAATTATCACTGACCGTATAAAATATTTACACTATTATTAAAACGTCAAAAACAGAGAAACAACACTAGAACAAATGTGACTTCTATTGACTCATATTTTTTTGTCTTCCCGTTCTTACATTTGCAGAGCACTGTTGGTGGCGTTTATGAGTGTAGGACTGTGGATCTCTCCCAAAATCAGCAAGGCACACATCTCATGAGCCTAAGAGACAAAACAAAGACAAAACACATTTTGGTTTAAAACGAAAGTATATTATCTCACTGAGGAGACGTTGTGCTTGCTCCAGTAGCCTGACTCTTTGAAAAAAAGGTGAGGTAATAATGCTCAGCTCACCACAGTGCAGCTTTGACTTTGTTGTGAATAATTGTGATGACTGTACCTTGCTGCAGGCCAGGTGCAGGGCAGTGTTCCTGTTCTCATCCAGCAGTGTCAGGTCAGCCTTGGCCCGGTGAAGAAGGATGGCTTGAAGAAAAAAAAAAAACAAACAATGAGAAATTTATTTCCTGGGACTCCATTTGTCTTGATGTGACAACTATAGTCTGAGGAGACACACGACTGACCTATTCAAGCATTACAGAGTGCGGCACGCGGCCACGCATCCTTTAAAAACAACTTGATCTTAGTCTTGATAATACAGATGTGACACTTACCCACGGTGCCACTGTGTCCCTTGTCAGCAGCTACCATCAGAGCAGAGCGGCCACTGTTGTCCACGGCGTTGATCTCTGCTCCGTGGCGAAGCACCAGCTGAAGTCCTGCCACATCCTCCGCAAACGCAGCAGCATGCAGTGGGGTCCTGCAGGCACAGACGGAGACAGTCACACCAGTTACTGTATGAGCAGAGCTACAGACCTCATGGCTGATTATTCAAGATATCTGCCAATTCTTTTTGGATTTTTATATCAAATGATTTCTTTCTGTTGTGCTCTGCAGACTCACCTTCCTTTGGCATCTCTGGTGTTAATCATGTGGACCCCAGCAGATTCCAGCAGCCTCTCTGCAGCACCGCTGTGGCCATTCATCCTAAAGCAAGACGCCAGAGTTAATGAAATGCTGATTTTGTCTTTTTTTCCTTTTTCCTAATAAGGGACATTAGTTTTGACAAATTTGCGAGTTTTAATACTCACAGAGCACAGTGCAGGGGGGTGAAAGGGTTTCCCTCTTCATGGATAAATGTTTTAAATTCAAGTAAAACCTCCAAACAGTCTTCATGCCCTGAGAACAAACACACGCAGCGTTAGGGACGACAGATGTTACAGTGATTGATTGTTACGTTTAGGTATTTTTTTTGGGGTCAGCTGTTCCAAGCTAATCCAACAAACCTTTGTAAGCAGCCCAGTGTAATGGGGTATATTGTTTGTTGTCCAGCAGTTTATCTTGTGGGTCTGTTGCCATGGCGGCCTGCACCAGACTGGCCAGGATCTCTGTGTGGCCTCTGGATGCGGAGTAGTGCAGCGGCGTCCTACCCTGGGTGTCCCTACACAGTGCAGAAGCTTTGTGCTCCAGCAGGACTGTCACACAGTCGTCATGGCCCAACACCGCCTGGACAAAAAAGAAAAATAACAAACATTGTTACTCCTCAATTTCTTAATTATTACAATAAATAGTTGCATTGCTACATTAAGGATGATATTCAGTTAATAAAACAGAAGGAAGCCTGAGCCATAATTTCTCAGTTATATTCATGTAATATTGTAGCTTTTACTAACAAGGTGATGTGGATTAAGCTTTTCATGTAGTCTGTTTTTTTTTTTTTTTTTTTTTTTACAGTCTCCAGTTTATCTAGGGTACTATATTTGGAAGTGAAATGAAGGGCATCGAGGTCTATTGCAAGCGTCATTTGTGTTGTAAATGTTGTCTCCTACTGCACAAACAAACCTTTGTGCATCAGCAGCAATCACACTACGAGTACAGGATGTAACCACATGCAGCAGCTGCAGACTCACCCCTCTGTGCAAAGCTGTGCTGCCCCTCTTGTCCTTAGCATCTGGCAAGGCACCCTTCTCCAACAGGAGGTGGACACAGTCAGTGTGGCCTCCCAGAACAGCTAGCATCAGAGGAGTCCTGAGGGTGGCAGAAATAATAATATTAATAAATATTCTTTTCTCCCCGAAGCTGAAACTGAAGTAACAACAACGATGACAAAGAAAGATAAACAACTCACTGGCCAAATTTGTCAGCGACGTTGGTGAGATCCCCGTCTTCCCCGTAATCAATCATCATGCGCAGGCAGTCTAAGTGACCATTGGCAGCTGGTGTGAAACAAACACACATACATTCTTAATAACAGGGAGGTAACAAGAACAATCGCAATAACGAGAAATAATCCAGAGCACAGCAGTTTACCTGCAACATGAATAGGAGTCCACATGAGGCGGTTGTCGTTGAGGAGACAGGAGGCGCCCTGAGCCAACAGCACCTCAACGCAGCGGGCGTAGCCTTTCTGAGCAGCCAAGTAGAGCACAGAACGGCCTGCCGCATCCTGCATGTCCACGTAGGCTGCAGTCTCAGTCAGCACACGCAGCGCCTGCCAGTGGCCTTTATCAGCCTGAGGGAGGCACAGCGCAGGAAGTCAGTGACAACTGTGCTTTTAATCCAGATTAATAGACTGATTGAAATCAGTGTCAGGTGTTAAAAGTGAACAACTTACAGCAAGATGCAGTGGACTGACTGGAATACTGCTCTCTATGTCTCCTAGTGCATTAAAGGACATCTCCAGGAGCTAAAAATAAATAAATGCACACATTGAATTTAACTCGACTCAAGGAAAGAACATGAGTTTTCTACTGTTGAACATATTCCTCACACACAAAAACACACAAGCCAATCTGTCCTAAACAATCGTTTGGTCTATAAGGTACAAGGAAAAAGCATTTCCAACCATCTCAGAAGCCAGAGTCTCATCAAATCTTGCTTTTATGCAACAAAACTGTTTAAACCAATGAATCCATTATTGAATCAGTTGGCAACCAATGTCACGTTAAACAATCACTTGTATTTGCAGCTCTGCTGTATCATATGATTGATCTGCATAAAAAAAAAAAACACGCCACAATATGATTTCAGATTAAAACAGAAGAACATACCAGCTCCAGGTTTTGTTTGTTGCCGTGGTAAGCTGCATAGTGAACAGCACTGTAACCCTTTGAGTTGACCATTGATGGATCAGCACCATTGTCCAAAAGATGCTCCAAGCAGCTGTTGCACCAAAAAAAAAAAAAAAAAAAAAGACAAAATGTAGGCAGAGGATTAAAAATAGCTTAGTTTCAGTTGACTGAGTTTGAAGTCTGAATCACATTGGTCTTGAACAGATGTACAGAAGGAAAGAAGAATGAATAAAACTCACAAATACGACTCCTTCGCCTCATCCTCATCGTTCTGATGGTTCCCAGAAATATGACGATCAACTCTGGAAAGAAAAAGAAAATTTGTTGATTCAATAAACATCCATTAGGTCAGTGTAGCAAACATCTCTGGGCGCAGTGTTCAGACAGTTCTGTTGATAACTAAGACACTTCTTAAAGTTTTTTCTGCCAGATATTGAGAACTAAATTACTGGAACATAAACAGTGTGAGGAGAGAAAAAGGCAAACGAGGTCAAAAACATGTTTTTCTGCTACACTTCAATAGAGGCACAGAAGTAGAAAAACAAGTTTTCCAACCTGCTGAAGGCTTGAGAGGCGGCAGAGTAGTGCAGGGGAGTACAGCCTGTCTGGTCAGGCTCGTTGACCTCAGCGCCCGCGCTCACCAGGGTCACAGTGCACTGGTACCTCCCATTAGCAGCCGCATAGTGCAACGGTGTCCTTTAAGGAGAACGCAAAGAGAGCCACTCAAAATACTTGTTTGTGTTAACATGCTCAGAGAATGATGGTTAGTCAGTGTAGCAGCAAGAAATTAAACAAGAATGACAGAAACTCACCTTCCCATTATGTCCCTCTTGTTTAAGTCGGTACCGCTACTTAAGAGCAAGTTCAGACATTCAACGTTTCTGTAGAGGCAGATCACAGTGACAGGAAAATCAGGTTAGAGTAACAGACAAACATGTGATGGTGCAATATTTTTGATCTCTTATAATATGTTAACACCAAAACAAAGTGTGTATCTTACCCTCCAGAGGCAGCAGCGTGTAGACAGGTCCTCCCAAAGTTGTCAGGGGTGTTTATGTCAAACCCAGCTGATAGTACATGCTCCTTACTCATGGATGAAACTATACTATACAGCTGACCTGTGGTAATCAGGAAATAGCTGGAGGTTAACGACTATGTCTTAATGTAGAAGATTAAGTGATAAATGTTCACACATCGGTGAAACAAACCTGAGGAGAGTAACTTGCGACAACAGTCTGAAAACCCGTACAGCACAGCTAAGTGCAAGGGGAACATTCCATGGATCCCACGTCTAAAAAAAAATAAAAAAATGACAGAACAAAATGTTAGAGGCCAAATAATCGATAACAAAAATGGAGCCTGACTTTAGCCCAAATGTTCCATAGAATAAGGCACATACATTAATGCATCTCTGTAATAAAGGCTGTGCTTTTGTGTGCTTTTATAACCTCATGGCACCATTATTCCTCATCAGTGATGCCACTTAAAGCTATTCCGATACCTGGCCGTGTCTGCTCCGTTGGTCATTAGAGTGCTGATCAGCAGTTCATGGCCGTACTTAGCAGCAACGTGGAGAGGAGTATTGCCATACTTATCCACACAATCAATTTCCCCACCTGATGGAAAGTAGGAAAGAGGGGAGTGAATCAAACATCCTATTAGAGGGAAGAGAAACGTCTGCACCTTCATATTCTCACAGATGAGTTGAACAAGTGCGGTCATTGTTACCGTTTTGGATGAGGATCTGAGAGCGTGTGAAGCGTCCGTGAATGGCTGCCATGTGCAGGGGGCTCTTCCCTTCTTTGCTCTAAAAAAGAGAGAGAAAAAAAAAAAAAAAAAAAAACACTTTTACTGATGTGTGAGACTTTGAGCAGTGAACTGCAGCAAAAGAGCAAGAGGTTGATCTGACATCTCTACATCTCATTTAGCCCTAAACGAATTAGAAATCTGCATCATTTGCTGTTTTAATTTTAGCATATTATTTTTAATTAGATACAGTTTGTGTATATATAAACTCATTACAACATTTTCTGTCCCGAGCACTTCTTTTTAACACATACTGTGGCAACGTTGTCACTTCTGGCAGCTAAATGCAAGTATGAGAATTTCTGCACTCTGCACATTTTTTCTGTTTAAGAGCAGCACCACTAAATGTAACATGAATAAATCTTTTTATTCTCTCTCCGTGTCCACTCCTATGTGTTCATTTAATTACACCGTCCGTGGCTGCAGTCCAAAAACACACTTTGCTTCAAATCTCTTCACTGAAATCAATGTATAAATGATCTTCAACTTCGACAAGTTCCTGACTAAACAGAAAACTACTGCACCACCGATCTGCCTTTGAGTGAAGTGGAAATACAATTATCACTTTATTGTCACTAAATTGCATGATAAATAGTGACAAAGTGCAGTAAATCACACAGAAATTACAATTTGTGATAATCCAGTATATCCCATACCTGCTGGTTGACATCTGCCCCATTGTTGACCAGCAACTCCAGACAGAGGGCACCGTTGGTGGAGACGGCAGCCAGGTGCAGAGGGGTGTAGCCGCACTTGTTGGGCTGGTTAACATTAGCTCCGTGGTTCACCAGCTCTGTAGCCACAGCCTCCTGCCCCATGTAGCAAGCCACATGGAGCGCAGTGTTTCCAAAGCTATTGGGCTCATCGATCTGATGGTTAAACACAAATGTAAAACAAGATCAAGAAGTGTCCTATAAACAAAGAGCAAGGTGAAAAAAATAATCTGGTTCATTTAAAAAAAAATAAATAAAAAAAATAATCACCCACCTCTGCCCCCATCCTCAGTAGGTACTTTACAATTTCGATGTGACCACTTGCAGCAGCAGCATGGAGAGGTGTGTAGCCCTGCTTGTCTTTGCAGCTCTTGTCTGCACTGCGAGACACCAGCAACTTCACAATCTCCACGTGGCCTACGAGAAACACACACAAATACAGAAAGAAACATGTCAATACTCTAGAATGTGGACTTACTTGCTTGGTCGTGTCGTTTCTCTTCACTTGAGTAAGACTTACCGAAACCAATCAGAGCAATTAAGACAATCAAAATGTGCACAATGTATGCATACCCAAGTAAGCAGCACAATGGATAGGCTGTCTCTCCTTCTTATCGATGGCACTCAGGTTGGCCCCTTTGTTCAGCAACAGCTTCACCATCTATGAGACAATTAAATTCATGAAATTGTTAAGAAGATGCTCCCCCACTTCTTAATACTTGATAAAATCTTATAAAGTAACTCATATCTCACCTCCTGGAACCCACTCTGAGCTGAGTGGTGCAAGGCAGTTCTGCCCGTGCGATCTGCCATGTTCAGGTTGCTCAGCTGGGTTAGCAGGGCCTCTGCGCAGCGTGTAGCACGGTTGGCAGCAGCCACATGCAGTGGTGTCTGCCAGAACTTGTCTCGTGCGTTAGCCTCTGCTCCGCGCCTCAGCAGCAGACCCACTGCCCTCTGGAGAGAGGGAAGCAATTACAAGAGCTTATAGCATATATCATATCTGCGGTCTGCTGCATTTCCCTTCAGTCAGTGCAGAATTTTGGTGCATAAAGTCAAATGACTTCTTCAATCAATGTGGGTAAATACAAAATAGAATTAAGGGATGATGTCATCTGAGTGAGAGATAATTGGACTAACAAAAGGATATTAGGTTATTGCTTACTTCATTCCTGGAAGCAGCCGCCCTGTGCAATGGGGTCAACCATACATGGTCTTTAGCATTTACACTGGCACCTGGAAGACGAGCAAACAAAATCAAGTCAACAAATTTTAAAGAGTCACATGGGCGCTGCTGCTGCAAAAAAAAAGATTTTACAGACTACTTCTGTAACACAGAGGAGACTGTGTCAACACACAGTCAGATATTAGTGTTGCATGCAGCTCTGTTACCCGATTCAATGAGGAGGTCCATTATATGGACATCACCCACACAGGCAGCAGCATGAAGTGGCGTACGGCGCTCTTGATCCTGTGGGGAAAAAAAAAAAAAAAAATCACATTTAAATCAAGTCAGAAATAACACTGAATACTCGTTTAATGGTTATTTTTGGGAACCAACTCCATCAAGATATAAACCAGTTTTGCAACATTGCAACTGAATGTATTTCACTCGTACCAGTGCATTGACATCCTCCTTTTTGTGCAATAATCGTTGAACTTCTTCAGCATTACGATTGAAGATGGCCTGGACCAGAGGAGGCTGCAATAAAGAAATATTGGTGAAGTTACTGCTACGACAGTGATGCATTTAGATTAAGTTAACATTGATCCGGAGCGGAGTGTCGGGTGTTATCTAAACACTGTATGATGGTTCAGAGCGGGTCGAGGCTAACATTAACGTCCCTAATTAATCGGTGAAGTGATTTTTAAATGCATTCATTGCATTAACCGTTGCATTTCATGCATATAAGTGTAAGAAGCTGTGTATAATTCTTGATTCTTCCAGTAAGTAATCGTAGCCCTTTTACTGAGGCCTACAGGCCGCTTTCTCGCCACTTACGTCAGCTAGCCAAACGGCTTTAGCTAGCTACCGCTGCTACCGAGCACGGCCTAGACGAGAGCGGCAACAACGAATGCGTTAAAATCAAAACACCGAATTACGTTGATCAAAAACAATTGCATCACTCTGATAAAATGATCCACTTTAATTAACAAGCACGATCAATCCGCTTCATATAAACGAAACAACAGTAAATCGCTCAATTAAGATGCAATATATTGCGCACAAGAGCAGGTCTTTCCCAGCAAATAGACTGCGCCACAGCACAAACACGGAGCGCCTTCTTTCAACGTACCTGGTCTGCAATGTTGAGTACTCCCATCTCCCAAACTCAGCCAGGACGGAGCTCCTTCATGAGGATAAAACTTCGAGGTATATTGCGGTGCGCTACTGTATTCCACCTTTTCAGACTACACCCATAGCTGCTTGCAAACAGAAATGCGGTCTTGATCTGTCACTGTTGTTGTCTGTATCCAATGTCTGGTCTGACGATACTGGCTACGACGGTGCTGGTCCGCCTACAGGCGTGGCGGTCTGCTGCTGGATCCTCCGGGGAAAATGGCGTCGCCATGCGGCAGAAAGGGGTAGAGCTGCCGTTAAAACAACAAGAGAGGGTGGAGGAAGAAATGATGATGACGATAATAATAATAATAATAATAATAATAATAATAATAATAATAATAATAATAATAATAATAATAATGTTACATATTATCTGGTCAAATTTAGACTTTAAAGGGCAATGAAGTCATATTATTAACTATAATCGTATCGTCGTCGAAAAGCATGATGGGTAATTTGTTACCTGTTGTTGTTGTTGTTGTTTGTCTTTATATTGTTGCAAAGTTTCTGTAGTAAAATAAAGCTACTCACTGCCGCAGTAAAGTTAACTTGCCATTTCAAGGATACCATCTAGTGGTGTGAACGTTACAGCGACGCTTTATGGTTCAATGACATATTTACATATCCGAAGATAAATCAAGAGCAAGGACAGACTCAAAGACTTAACGATGACGTCTAACATCTAACTAGTCACCTGTATTTACCTCGTTCAGGATTTGTGATGTGATTCAGTTATGGATTGTTATGTTGTGTCACATCTCTACATGTCACTGTGTGCACTGTGTGCTCAGAGAAGTGGGGGCTCCCGGGTAATCACGGTTTTGTTTATTATGACACGTGTAGGACGTGTGAACTGTTAGTGTAGCTCCTGAATAAAGACGAGCACGAAGTCATAAAAAGAGTCGGTAAGATTCATGACAGGATTACATATTGTGAACGTGGTCAGGCGGCGAGATGATGAATGGAGGCGCATTGAGGCGCATGCGCACATCTTATCTCATAATTTCGACTTTTTATCTCATAATTTTGACTTTATTATCTCAAAATTTCTACTTTTTATCTTATGATTTCGACTTACTTTTTTACTGGCGGAAATGGGCTTCTATATTAACGTCAGCAGTCCAAGATGTAATGATAGAATAAATATAAATATAATTTGAATAAATGTAAAGTAGTTGCAAATTTGCACCAATGACATAGAATAGCATCTTGTATAGCAGCCTCTTTTCTGTGGCATATTTCTGTTAATATACACTTAATGAAAAGCTGTAACATGGATGGATAGATAGATAGATAGATAGATAGATAGATAGATAGATAGATAGATAGATAGATAGATAGATAGATAGATAGATAGATAGATAGATAGATAGATAGATAGATAGATAGATAGATAGATAGATAGATAGATACGTTAATCCAGTCATGCACAAGTCATGGACAACTAATTAACTAAATAAACACACTGTCTTTTAATTTATTCAACAATGTTCTTGAGAATATGATCTTGACTCAAGGTCTTTGTTGTCAGACTTCTTACAGCACTAAAGAAATGTACTGATGTTGGTAAATGTAATGATGAGTTTGACTTGAAATATCCATTCAAAAGACAAAGGCCTTCTCTTGCAATCCCTAAATCTGATTTTTTTTTTTTTTTAAATCTATATCATCCATATTGTTTGCAGAGGATATGAACTATACAATAACTTAACTTAACCTAAGAGTGTGTTAAAGCGGACCACTCAGGTCAGAACCTGAAGCTGTTTGACATTACATTTATCTATTATGGTCGGAGGAATATAATACATTATACAATCGAATTAGTATTATTATTGCTGTTGCTTTGTATGAAATATATTATTATTATCTTATTTATTTAGTAATATTTTGTTATTTTAAAAACAACTGTATTATTTTGTTATTATTATTATTATTATTCAATTATTTAGTAATATTTTGTTATTTAAAAACAACGATATTATTATTATTATTATTATCTTATTTATTTAGTAATATTTTGTTATTTAAAAACAACGATATTATTATTATTATTATTATTATTATTATTAATGTTATTATCATTATTCATTTATTTAGTAATATTATGTTATTTAAAAACGACGTATTTATTTATTTATTTGTTTGTTTGTTTTCATTAAACCTCCACGGCAGTAGGGGGCAGTATTTCATCCCGGAGCCGTCGAGCTGAACCGACGATCGTCGGACCGAAGAAACGAACAGTTTGTCCCACCGGCGTTTTCTATCGCGGCAGAAGGTCGTTGGCAGCTGGGCGGTATTTGACGACTCTAGAAACCAGAACCGGCACAAATTATTTAACGTTTGTCGTTAGTTCGTGGCTCGAAACGTGGAGTGATGTGAGTATCGCCCGAAAGGACACGGAGACGCGGCTTTACGTCGCGTTTTGTTTCCGACTCGTTATGAAACCGTGCTAGCTTAGCGGTCGCTAACGTTAGCAGTTGACCAACGTAACTAACGTTAGTTACGTTGTCAAACCTGGACGCGTCCGGAGACGTGGTTCAAGTGAAAACAGTCGACTGTTTTTGTTCTCTTGCAAGTCAAAAATAAAGCTACGTGTGGTATTTTATTATTATTATTATTATTTCTACTACTATTTTTGGACTGAAGTAAGAGGTTTTTTTTTTGGAACTTGTCACCTCGATCCCACCGCACCCCCACCCGGTCTTGAAGCAGAAACCGGGTTCAATCATCGTCCCAGACCCAGAGTTTGTCTCTCCCTCTCTGTTTTTCTGACCGTGTGGCCGGGGTTGATGGCAGCCACGGCCGGTGCCCGGCGTTTACCCATGGGTGTGCGGACATTCAGTGACCTCCTCCAGATTGCCACGGTGGGCTCCCCTCGATCGTGTCGCACGGCGGTGTCAAGGGGATGTGTGCGACAAAACATCAGGTCAGCAGGAGTTTATTGTTATTGTTGACACACTGTTCATGTAAACACACCGTCTCATGTGGGTCAAAAAGTTCACAGATGTGTTTAATAGATAGATCAATTCTATGAATAATTACATGTCCTGAAAACCTCTTGTACTTTTGACTCGTGTAAATATAAATAAAAACATCATCAGTACTGGACTGTCTTCATTACAAAGCTATCAGTTTTAAGATAAAGATAAAGTAAAACACAAATATACACAAACAACCCCCCCCAATCAGCTTGTGGTGTGACCTTTCACCTTTGTATGTTTACATAGAAATGTTTAAAACATTTCTGTGCTAAGATGTTGTTTGTTGGTTTAGTAAACACAAACCCTACATAAGACAGATATTTTAAGAAAAAAAAAATAGCTAATTCAAGTCTGTTTCACTTTTTATTTAATGAGGTTAAATGCCAGAAAAAACACTAACAAATATGGCTTATTAGTGCTCATAAAGAAAACGAAACTAACAGGAAAGGGTGGATTCAAAAACAGGATGATGCAAAAACAAAAAAGAAAGTTTTAAAAAAAAAAGAGAAATAGCTTCAGCTTTTGGATTTACACTCCACAGTCATCTGACTTGAACATCACTGAAAAACCTGTGGGTAAATTTTAAACATGCCATGTTTGCAATGCGGCCTATAAATATCTCCAGAAGTTGAAGTTGAAGTAAACGACAGGAAGAGTGGGTGAAAATCCCACTGGCTACAAAAAGGTGTTTGCAAGTTGTGACAAGTACTGACTCAGTAAAGTGTCCAAAACCTTTGCACATTAACTTTAGCTCATGGTTGCTGTATATTTAATACTTTTCCACCAAAAATCAACAAAAAAGTATGCATATATTAATATATATATATGTCCTTGAGCTGTGGGGTCATGGAAAAGGGAAAGGTCATAAGCCGACCTAGTCTGTCTTTCCTCATGTCAACAGTATGATATTTCTCTTTCAGGGCAAAATCTTTGTGTTTTTGATGCATTAGTTTATGAACAAGGATATCATAAAAATTACCAATCACTTAAATCATGAGGAATAATTAATAAATGTTGGATAAATAGAAGATTTTTTGTTAAAACTAATATCAGCTGATTGAAACTCTACATTGTTGTTTTGAGTTTATTTACTACGATGGTTGTGTCATATCATAATATGTGTTTTATTTCTTTATGTGAAGTTATTCATCAATCAAAATGTGGAAATGACAAAGCTACAATCCTAATTAACCGATGCTGATTACCAAAAACACAGAAAGGGAAAACCTACTAAATAAAAAGCTACATTTCTACATAATAAAATTGTTAAATGCAGCCCAAACAACATAATGGAACAGGTTTAGATGTAAAATGTTGTGTACATTATATCAATAAATAATGTGAAAACAGAAGATCACACCAGGAAACAAAACACCAGGAGGCTCATTCGATCAGACCAGATTGTCCAAACAAGTAAACAAGTTTATTGTCATGAATGTTGTTATCATAAAAGTATCCATCAGCACTGTGATATTGATTTTTATTTATTTTTTTACCATTAGTCCTAAAACATTTACCTGCCAGAAAACACATTGCTAAGTGGTGCTACAATACAACAGCCTTTTTCTATTCACAAAAGGCCCAACTCAGAAAACACGAGCACTGTCACAACACACAGACCCTCAGTTGCTTCCTGATCCAGCGAACAGTGTGGACTCATTGACTTCAGCAGCTGGAAACTAGAATGTAGTGGGTGTAGTTTCTTTTTTGTTGCGTAGCTACCGGGCTTGTTATCGGTTGAAGTCTTTCCAGAACGTTATTTACAGGATTTTTTTTTCTCTCTCTCTCTCTCTTTACCTTTTAGACACTTGTCATCATGCGGCATTTTGATGACAAGAACTCCCAGAGTGCTTTGCCTTCAAGACTGGGACACAATGACGGCTGTTCCTCAAAGCAGAAACTTCATCAGCCTCACCAACAAAAGGAAGGAGTACTCCGAGCGCAGGATACTTGGGTAATTTTCCAGTTTGATAACAATAACTGTGAGTGTGTCCTGTCTGTTTTTTTTTCATCTTTAATCCCTTAACTTTTATCTACTCTCTCTCTCAGGTATTCCATGCAGGAAATGTATGATGTCGTGGCCAATGTTGACGATTACAAGCACTTTGTGCCGTGGTGTAAGAAATCCCAGACCATCATGAAACGAACAGGTCACTCTAAGGCCCAGCTGGAAGTTGGATTTCCTCCGGTGGTGGAAAGATACACATCTATGATAACTAGTGTCCGGCCTCATCTAGTCAAAGTAAGTGACAGCGAGTCTGTTTGTTCTGTGACCGACCTTAAATCTGATTTTATGTGACAGATACGTTTTCATTTTATTTGCTCAAATAGAAATAACAGTTGTCAGGAGCTAGTGATGTAAAATTTTGCTGATGTGAAAAGTGTTTACGTGTTTGTAAAAAAAAAAAAAAAAGAAACCATTTCATTAAAACGGTCAGTTCTGGTTGATTTTCAGGCAGTGTGTACAGACGGAAAACTGTTCAATCACCTGGAGACAATATGGCGCTTCAGTCCTGGCATTCCCGGCTACCCCCGCACCTGCACAGTAGACTTCTCTGTAAGTGTCTCGCTCCTCTCTCTAAATGTCTAAATCACAGGAATAGTTTGATGTTTTATGGAAAACGTTAATAATATTTGCTTCTTGCTGAGAGTTAAACAAGAAGATTGATACAAGTCTAGTGATCTTGTGAAGACTAGAAACAACTAGGTTGTGTGTACATCCTCTGTTCCTGTCTCTAATGTTACTAACAAACTGTCTGGAGGTTTTAACTTCATGTTCATCACATAAACATGAAAGTTATGTTGAGTTTCTCATAAAACTCTTCACACGAGAGCAAATATCCCTATTTAAATTGTATATGTCATCGCTGATTATTGTTGCTATATTTAATTATTTTTGTCTTTCTGCAGATATCCTTCGAGTTCCGCTCTTTGCTGCACTCCCAGTTAGCCACCATGTTCTTCGACGAGGTCGTGAAGCAAAATGTCGCTGCGTTCGAGCGGCGAGCGTGTAAGATGTACGGCCCAGAGACTCGTATCCCGCGGGAGTTGATGTTTCACGAGGTGCACCAGACGTGATCTTAGCAGCTTTTGTCCGTCCTCATCCGGCCTTAAACCACAACAACCTTTATTCCTTTGATCCACGCGAGCCCCGACGCATGATGCTGCATAAACCCCCCCCACCCTCCACCCACACCCCAAACTTCTTCAAGTCTCCATCGCTACATAGACGTCATTACACCTCCCGAAGATGTTAATCAACCAACTCTTGTAAGCATTATGTTGGAATGTTAATACCTCTTCTCGCATATCTTCATTCATCCTCCTTGTGTTAAACCTGTCTACTTCCTGTCTACCTCCACTGAAGGGATCCTCGTTCAGTCGAGGGAACCCACCACTGCCCTCGCTCCATCGCAGTTACAACCTGTATTTATGTTGAAAAACTAGAGCAGTAAATTTGCAACATCACGTTACCAACGGTAGAGTCGACTATTATTTTTAAACAAACACAGCGACACCGAAAAAAAAAAAAAAAAAAAAAACCCTCGTTTTATTTGTTATAACAAGCACAGAGGCTCCAGTCTTAAAAGTTCACTGTGACCTCAAAGTTACACTTCACACTGGCACTTTAACCAAGTCAAAGTGTGTCTGCTGATCATCTGATTAATACTGTACGAGCAAAGACAGACTCCTTGCCTTTACTTTTACCACTTCCTTTTATTTCAAATTAGGAGTTTTAATATATTGTTTGACATATAGTAATGAAGTTGGTGCAAAACGATATTTCATTTAATCCTTTTTTTTAATTTATTCATCAGTGGTGCATATGCAAAAAAAGAAATTGTCATTGTTTTACTGGGATCCAAACTGAATGTGCCATGTGTGGGATGTTTTGAGTGTTTTGGTTGTATGTTGTGACAAAAACAAAAGGTCACCGGTTCGCTGCGCGTGGCCTCAGTTAACACTTGAGGTTTGAGGGGGAATTTAGCTTTAACTTGGCTGTTGTTGTGCTGTGATGATTGTGTTTTGGACACTGAGACTTGAGCCTGTCAGTTGGTGTTTAATGCCTTATTTTACAGCCCAGTAACTAGTAGTAACTATCAGGAAGTTTTAAAAAAAAAAAGAGGCGGGGGGTCAGTGTAACTTTGCACAAAGAAGAGCACCTGAATATGTGTGGACAGGCTTGGAGAGTACTGTGTAATACTGTAATAGTACTTAAACATAAGTAAAAGAAAAAAAAGACTAAAAGTATAAATATATAGTTTAGGTTTTCAGGACGTTAATCAGTCAGATAATCAATCACATCGAACGCTACGTTGAATCACAGCAAATTAACTGACGGTAATCTGATTATTGATAATCTGATAGATTACTGCAGCGATTTGTAACAAATATTGTAAAAAAAAACAACAAAAAAACAAACAAAAAAAACCTTTTCCCTTCTCTACTTTGTGTTTTGTGGTTCATCTCCTAAAGGTCATCAGCAGGACGTTTACTGTCGTGTTCATTGTTAGTATAAAAACACACCGATGGGCTGTAGAATAAAACATTATCATTTATCACTGTCTGTGGGTTTCATGCTTATTTTATTATTTTTTTTAAGGGTTTAGTTTTTATTTATATTCATTTATGCTGCATGGATGTAAGAGGTGAATATTAGAGACATGTTTCTAGTGTTGCATTGTTTAGGAAGTGACTGCATTTTTTTTTTTTTTTTAAATCATTCTCATATCGAAAAGCCCATCACTTTATTCCACAATTAAGGGCTGGTTAATGTTAAACTGATTGTGCTGTTTTCAATACTTGACCCGGTCGGTGAAACGCGTCGCTCAGTTGTTTGACCTTTCAGCATCACAGACGAGTTCAACTGCTTCCACGTTTATTTTCAAAGCTGGATTATTATTTTTTTCCTTGTTAATCTATTTCACTAATAAGGTGATTTGGAAATGAAGGGATGTTTTAATCATCAACGCATGAAAAATGTCAAGTCGAGTCAAGTCGTTCAAGCCTTTGAATCACTGTTACGTTTAAAATAAAAACAAAACCAACCAACAAAAAAAAGAAAAATCAGTCAAGCTTATTAAATCATTTTAAACGCCGTTATTGAGTGTTATATTATTTCAAAGCAATAAAATAGCTTCAGTCTATTTTATACCATATAGTCACGACATAATGTGATCAGGCAACTTCATCCTGAGCCTGTTTTATTTTTTCTTTCTTTTTTTTTTTTCTTGCTAGAAATGTTGTGTTCAATATGCAGCGTTTTATTTTTATAGGTGCCAATACTCTGTAAATCAGAAACTATGGAAAATATTTTAAGATAAGAGAGATTTTAGAGTATTAATATGATCCCCTCAGTGCTCCCGCCCTGCTTTCATTCCACACATATATATATATATATATATATATATATATATATAATTACATAATGTCAACCTGCAGGTGCACTGAGAAGCTGCTGAAAGAAAATAATCATCATTTTTTTTTTTTTTTGCAGCCTGGTCACTTTTTATGTTGCGAAATAAAAAATGTATCTTTGTAAATACTGTGGGTGTATTTTAAAGCTTTGTTATTTAAATAAAAAATGCAGGTATAACTTTATTTATTTTTGGGGGTTTTTTTTGTGTGTGTGTGTTGGCTGATTTTCTTTGTGTGTAGAAACCCGGAGGCTACGGTCGAATTATAAATTCATTTAAGATGAAACTCTGCCACAAAGCTTCACCCTCACAGAGACACAGGCTGGACACGACTCTCTTAAAGGCAGCTGACCTGTAAGAAACCAGAGTGGGGTGATGGTATGTGGGCCAGTTATTAATAACAGCACGTGGTGGATATTTGGACCATCTTCTTTTCTGATCCTGTCAATTGCATTTATTACGTCAAAGTCAGACCATAACCAGAATAAACCTGCTTCAGAGAAAAGATGAATTTAAATCATCCAGAGAGATAATTATCCCAGTTCTCGGTAACAGAACAAAAGTGTGTTTATTGTTTTAAAGGTTAATGTGACTCGTGTTACAACGTACGACAAGAATCCTCGTAAAAGTCAAAGAGGAAGAGATCATAAATCAACGCCAGCCTCGTTCGGTGAGTGTTCAGAGCCGTTGTTCAGCTCTGAGTTTCATCACTGAGAAAACCCAGAAAACTGCAATCACATCCTGTTCAGTGAGCAGACATGTCATGTTCGACTGGTCGCAGCAGGAGAAGTGCAGGTGTAACGTTAAGATTGGCTGTGACTCAAACGGCAAAAACCCGCCTCCAGCTGTTGTTTATTTCATAATTAACACAATGAGAAAAGCGCAGCTGTCGCAAACAGCAAATCTGTATTAATATTCACGAAATAACGAATAAAAATGAGACCAAACAGGTGTTAATAAAAACCTTTATTTTTCAGTTTTTGTTAGGTTTTTTCCAATATTTGCTCTTTTAAGCTTTTTTTCTTTCCCGTTAGACCCATCCAGCCCCATCCCCCAAACACGTTTCTCTGATAAATCCATCTGCAACGAATTCTCCCAGTTACCACGTTACAACCTTAATGCTCCTCTACGATCAAAATAACCTCATCTCATGAAAAAAAAAAAACAAAAAAACAAAAAACAAAACAACAACAACAACCCGCCACATGGAAGAACACGACATTAACACAAAAACAAAACCTGATATAAAAAGGTCAGGCCAGGAGGGAAGATGGATGGTAGCAGAGCAGAGCGAACTACTGACTAACACTGCAAGACGAGTCTGTGAAACTGAAGAAACTATACGAAACATGGAGTGTTGACAAACCTAAAGCTTAAGAGCAAGCTTGAAATGTTTAAAGTGAAACAGCTGGAAAAACAGCACCGGCTTCGCCCACAGAGATAGGCAACAAGTCGTGTATATACAAGATAGCTGCAGTTTTTTTTTTTTTTTTTTTTTTTGTTCATTGTCAAAACTTCACAGTGACCAGCGAGACTGAACGCTAGAGTGAGACCGGACACTTCTTCTACTGCTACTACACTGTGAGTAAACTATGGTAATCATTGTGGTTATTGCAAGCAAGTGATTGAGCTCATACATTCAAGCTATACATATATATACCTATGTACACAAAGTATAAATAAAACCACAAAATGAGAACCCAAAGATTATAGTTTGTGTTGTTTTTTTTTTTTTTTTTTTGTTTTACACATATCCAACACCAAAAAAAAAAAAAAAAAAACAATCAACCTGAGGGGGGGTGGGGGTCTACGTCTACAAATTAGGAAATCCAATCAAGCAAGTGCTTATTTTGGAGTACTTGATGTTTAAAGCGCTCTCTTGTGGGGATCAAGTAACAAAAATACACACAAATAAGACCGGACTTTAAACAAAGTCCTCCCATCCCACTTTACATTCAAGCTTGCTCTTAAAAAAAAAAGAAATAAATAAAAAAAAAAAAAAAAAAAATCAACTAGAGGTTGTCAATTACAAACACCCTTTGCTCAAACCCTTATTATTATGGTTACTGTACATTATTCTTAATTCTCTACCATTCAGAAGAAAAACTTGAGCAGAGAGAAAAGAGAGAGAGACTCGATAAAAACAAGAAATGAGAAGACGTGACAGTTATTTTGATCATAGAGGTAATACAGGTCTTCATTATAAAGAAAAAAAAAAACTACAAGTTGGAGAACAAAGGGAGACCAAAGATTTAAAGGGGCAGTATCTTTTAACTGATTTTCAAGCAATGCTTCTTGATTGGTGTGTTAATTTGTTTTATTAATTGTGAGGACCTTTTTTTTTTTTTTTTTTTTTTTCCTAAACTGGAGTGTTCATAATCGGGAGTGAAACGTATTGATAGACTGGGTGGGATGACATCTGGGAACATTGCATAGAAGAAAAACTAAGTTGCGTCTTAATTGGAGGGAAAAAGAGTCATTTTCCTGGGGGGTGAGGGTGGGTGGGGGTTCTCTAAAATAAATCACTGCATTAGCCAAAAGCAGCCAAGGTTGACTCAGGTACTTAACTTTAGATCTTTGAACAAATACAAAAGGAAGTTTATTTCACTCCCACAATTCCCTTTGAATGCCACTGCCTATTCATAGTTCGTACCCAGCGCTCAATGACAAACACGCAGGCACTGCACAGGGGAAAATCTTAGCGTTGCTAGCAGACTTATTATAGTACATGGTTGGAGCCTACTTTGGGTTGCATGTGTCTGAAACTTTCACCTCGCATGATTCGAATGTGAAAACATGGAGGGAAAAAACTTGTGAACTAAATACACTTTAACACTAATGATGTGACAATTTAAAAGGCCCTTCTTTTGTGAAATGACATTAAAAGCGTACTGTCTCTTTGAATCCCATTGAATCCCTGGGGTTGGAAATGACAGAGGGTCTGCCTTTTTGATATTTCCACCTCCACCTCCTCCTCCTCCCTCCCTTCCTTCACACTAACCCCCGGCTCCTTTCAGGTGGGTTTTCTTTTTTCAGCCTGATTTGGCTCCCACCAGTGTCATCAGTCCATCTGTGCTCATGGACTTGGGACGCTCCAACGGGAAGCCCAAGGCTCTACTCCACACAAGCTGAGCCAGCACGCCGAGGGCTCGGGACACACCGAAGAGCACAGTGTAGTAATTCATCTCAGTCATTCCATAATACTGAGGGGAGCAAAACGAGAGACAGGCACATCAGTCATCAGTATTTGCTGCCAAATGACGACAAACGCTCGATTAAAAGCAAACGAATATGTTTTACCTGCAGCAGAACTCCACTGTGAGCGTCCACATTGGGCCACGGGTTCTTGGCCTTACCCTGCTCCAGCAGCACATTGGGCACAATCTTGTAAAGCTGGGCCACCAACTTGAACATGGGGTCGTTGGGCAGATGCTTCAGGGCAAATTCACGCTGGCAGGTGTAACGTGGGTCAGTCTTCCTCAGGACGGCGTGGCCATAACCTGGCACCACCTGAAGCAAAGAGAGAGCACGTTGAGAGCTGTCCTCAACTTTTACTCCTGCTTGTTTGTTTGTTTTTTTATAGTGAATAAAAGCCTGGACAACCACAACTTTCCTTAAATTTCTCTCTTTTGGTGAGTAATTTTATGCTCATGTCGCATCTGAGTAATTATCACGAGTTTCTGATTTGCAAAAAAAAAAATTCATGTCTGGATCCAAGTCATAATTACTGCTGGGAAACTTCCAACACATCTGACTTGGCACTTCATGATATGGAAATGCCTGAAAGCCAAACACCATCATTTAGTCTAATTAAACCCAAGCTGAATGAATGTGTTGGTAAAATGTCAGTGCACAAGTTTTTTCATCCTCATATGACCAATTTTGTGATCATAAACCTCTTGATATCTACGTTTCCATCCCAGAGTCAGTATAGTTTATATGACAAGGGCTGAATCTGAGGCAAGAGTAAATTTGCACAAAATAACTACAACTGGTAGTAAAAGTGATGCGCTGTTACCCTTCCAGACTTGAGTGTGTTCCAGATGTAATCCCGCATCCTCTCATCAGACACTTCTCCTCCCAGCTCCTTCTGCAGGGCTGTCAGCCACACCAGCACCTCCTGTCGCAGGAATGAGACAGCGCACATTGATCATCAGTGTGTGAAAAGTCTTTTAATAAACTGAGAACCCTGAACTGCCAAGTTTAGCTCTTACTAACAGTAGAGTCGGGGACATTGTCACAGCACACACAGGCTGCAGAATAATACAACGGCAGCTAATTAGCTACTAATAAAACTTCCTGCAGCAGGTGTGAGCTTCACTCAGACCATTTATAGAAAAAAACAAAAACAAACTGAGAAGATTAACAATGAGGCAGCCTGTGTGTGTGTGTGGGTTTGTGTTGTTCACCTGCCGTAATAACCGGTGCCTGAAGACAAGAGCTCACATACTATTGTTCTAATAGGCTCTTTGTTATAGCAGATGTTTAAATTGTCATTGTAGGAAAGAGCACAGATGGTACAAATAACATTACTAGTGGCTCAGCTCTATTCGAGAGCCACACTAAGCCATGACGATGCGACTGTGAGCCAGCATGCACAAATGCCACGACCGTCAAACTGTAGCAGCCAATATTAGATTTATCAGCAGCATCTGTGCTTTTCCTCCAAAATGGTGATTTTCTCGGTACAAACCTGATTGGCCAGGCCGTGCAGAGGACCGGCCAGACCGTTCATGGCGGCGCTGAAGGACAGGTAGGGGTCAGACAGAGCACTACCCACCAAGTGGCTGGTGTGGGCGCTGACGTTGCCTCCTTCGTGATCACTGTACAATTACATAAAAAAAAAAAACTTCAGTAAAGCAGTTTGAGATTTACATTTTATCAGTACAGCGTATTGGCTCAGTGTGTTTGTCCTGCGCCTCCTGCTGCTGCAGCCTGAATGTTAAATAAACTCACCAGTGGCGACTGAAACACTCTGGTGCCTTTACTCTGATAATGTGTCAGTTTGATTACACATCTCCTGCACGGCTCGCAGATTTAATGGCTAAACAAACTACAGGCTTTGTAAAATAGCATCATCAACTACTTGTATTGTACATAGCAGCAAATTCACTGGACTAGCAGGACTGCTGTCACAGTATTAGAGCAGAAATCTAAGCACGTAAATCACTGCATTAACAAGAACGCTGCTGAGATCTGAAACACTCACACTCATCATGGTTAAACCTCAGAGTTATCAGTGTGTAATATTCTTACATTATATTACAATAAACCTCACTGAGCCTTTATTTCAGTAAAACGGTTTAGAGAGATTATTTTCTTCTGTGAAAGTCTGAATGTTTTTTGAATTTGTTTCTTATCAGTGTATTGAAAATAACACTTTATCTTTAGGATTCTTCATAGAAGGAAAAATTCATGAATAAAACAAATAGTATTAAAGTTATTTGGCAAAAACAAAAACTGATCCATCTTTTTACAGTTTATCTGCTTTTTCAGAATACTTGACACTTAATAAGTGTAAAAAAAAAAATGAAACGGTAAAACTGTGTGACTAGAAACATAAATGGAGAATAAATCTAGTTTATATTATAATCAATTAAAAGATGTTTTAAGAAGTTGTACCTGTGGATGGTGAGGTAGAGCCTCATGAGCTCAGTGAACTGGGCGTCGCTGTAACCCAGCATGTTGGTGAAGTTGTGGGACCAGTCCAGGTTGGAGTCGATGGCTCCGATGCTGCTGCCTTCACGGTACAGGTTGCGGTAGATCTTGGCAGCGATGCAGGGCAGCTTGGCGATCAAGTCCATGGAGTCTTCATAGACAAACTAAGAGAGAAAATGTAAAAAGGATGAGGAACATGAAGCCAGATTAAATGTCTACAGTTATCCTAGCAGCTCTTTGAAGCTGCAATACTCTTTACACAACAACAAAAAATACTGGATTGATGTAAAATTGATTTATCATCTGTGGACAATGATCCATCCCTGGGGCCAAACAGTGACTGTGTGATACAAAAAGAGATGAAATAGATGTAAACTCACCTCCCAGTACTTGGTCTTATGGACGCCCTCAGAATAAGCGCGTGCGAAGCTGCTCTCGCTGTTCAGAGCTGTGATGGCAGCGCTGAACTGAGACATGGGGTGCAGGTTTGTGGGGAAATTATCCAACATGGTGACGACGTGAGAGGGAAGTGCTGCCCTCTTGGCCCACTCTTTGGACACCCAGTTCACCTGGAACCAGAGAAAACCCACAACATCAGCGAGTTAGTTAGTTACCTGAAAAACTTGATTTTCTGCTCTTTCTACAAACACCTTAATGACCTGCAGTGAGTTTGTCAGGAATGTAAAGTTTCTACACTATGCGCAATCACTATTGTAAAGACGAGGCTTCGGCTGTTCGTTATACAAGTCAAACATTAACTGTGTTAACGAGGGAGATGATGTTCCTGGTCCTAACTTAGTCTCTTTAGCTGAACTGTCTCAGTTAAATCAGGTAAAGAGGAGAAAGTATGCGAGAGCTATTCTCTCAGTGAAAAGTTGTAGTCAGCTAAAAAGATGAAAGCTTATCAGTAAGGTCATCTCTATATCACTATTACAGGAGAAAGCTGACAGTAATAAAACGCTCCAGACTGCATCTTGTTTTACAGCCATGTAACCATATCAACTTTAAATAGGCCAGTTTTCTAGAGTCATACATCATTAAAAGTAATTCACAAAGCGTATGCTTGGAAAATATTGTGTGATCCACTTCCCTGTGTTAGTATTAAGGTGACAAAAATCTTTACGTTATCCTCACGTATTATACGCGTCCCTAATATCCTGCTAACATAAGTCACCTTCATCACAGTTGTCGCTCTACAGGAATATTCAGTTTTTATCGTGTTAAACCAGTACGAGGTAACAAATATTTGAGATACCAGAACTGATTGATGGTAGAGTACTGGCTGTACAGTCGTCTGTTATTGTAACTGAAGTACAGTGAGTTTAACAGCTCAAACACTCCTCTCCCACTCACCTGCTCCTCGGTGGGCACCTGGCCCGTGACCAGCAGCCAGAAGAGACCCTCGGGCAGCGGCTCCTCACCTCCTGGAGCTTTAGGCAGCAGCTTCTGACACTCTGGGATGCTGTACCCCCTGAAACGGATGCCCTGTCGACCAACAGAGAGACATAAAAGACAGAAACATAAATGCTGGTGCTCTTTAAATGTATAATTGAATGAGTGTGGGCAAGGATTCAACTTGAGCTCTAGTTTAAACATCGATTTTTCACTCTGTGTGTTGTCCTGCTAACAAGATATATGACATGAAAAAAAACGTCCTGCCACCGAAAGCTCAAAGCTTCAGTTAGAAAACAATCAAGGTAAGTGTTTATGACGCAGCCGGCCTCTAGGGGACCGTGACAGCTCAAATTATAGCCACTGTAAGAACTTCTGCTGACAATGGTGCTGTACTTGAGGCTGACACTGATAGTCACTTGCCCTTTTAGAAATCTTATGGTAACACATCAGCTGATTGGATTCTTGTTTACATTTCACAGAGCTCGATATGGATCTCACTGATTGATTTCCTAAACAATGGTGACCTAGTATCACACCGAGCTGCACATTTTATCATCTTCTCAGATCTATTGACATATACAGACCAATATATCTGCAAAGAAAACTACATTTACTGACCTCCTCAGGATCCAAAACAGAGGTCTCATACACCAGACCCTTCATCCCCCTCATACCTCCATAGACCTGTGGATGAAAACATGCAAAACATAAAGCAAACAGACATTAATTATTGAAAATTGGATTGTTAACACTACAACGGCAGCAGTTCAACACTTTTAAAGCAAAAAAATTGCTGACTGAAGGTATTTTAAAATAAAAAAAATATATATACTTAATCTTAATTTGAACACTAATACTCAGTATAATGAAATGAAAAAGACACAGCTGAACCCAGTGACCCAAGAAAGACTCCTAAAATCCCTGTGGCAATCAGACAGATGTCGAAGGTGAAGCGAGAGATAAACAGAAGCGGGTGACATGGTTGTTGCACAGGTGTGTGTGTGTGTGTGTGTTTGTGTCTGTGTCAGTGTGTCTGTGTGTATATGAACATTATCAGAATCTGGCAGTGTGCAGTTGGGGTTTGAGTGACTCAGCTAAAATATCTCTGTTGGCAGGAAGCAGCTCAAACTGTGACCTGTTAGGGAGATGACCGAACAGTGATACCTGACACAGTAAATACAACTGGACAGGTCTAGACGGATTAAGCACGTCCACCGTGTCACATCTAATCTGCATCAAGGCAGATGGCCCAGATGCTCATTCCTAAATAAATACAGACTGTGTGGGCTTTGTGTCTTGTCGTTCTTTGTTTTAATCTGATTGTTTATGACATTTAAACAATCCTGTTTTAGTTACTCACCATGTCAACAGTGATCTGTCCTATGTTGGTTTTGCCATACTGTTGTTTAAAGTTCTTGATCCTGCTCTGTTCTTTAGGGATGAGGTCTGACAGCACATCCTTCAGATTCTGTAAAAAAAAAAAAAAAAAAAAAAAAAAAAAAACATCACCATTTTATCAATGAAGTCCTGGATCAAACATCTACTCTTCAAATAAAATCCCTTCCTCTTATGTCATTCAGGGTTAATTAAACAGACTTTATGTAAACATTCAAAGGTAAATAAAATTGATCTGTAACTTAACAACAGTCAGCATGTTCTATTAATAAATTATGAAGTAAA
This sequence comes from Polydactylus sextarius, assembly GCA_016801845.1. NCBI lineage: Eukaryota > Metazoa > Chordata > Actinopteri > Polynemidae > Polydactylus > Polydactylus sextarius. The sequence goes on along the minus strand of CM028909.1, from coordinate 6,919,027 downwards.
CAGACAACCTTGGAGTGAACTGGGGGGACTTACTGTTGTTGATGCGCTGGCATTTCTGGCAGCCACAAGCAAGAAGGTGGCATTCTGTGGAGTAGAAAAAAAAAAAAATTACTATCGGTACCAGAGTGAACAATAAAACCACTGAAAGTACTTTCAGATCTCTAAACCTCTATAAGTATGAACTGAGACTCAATATACTGTGGACGGCAGTAAAACACGGTTGTGACTTGCTGTTAGTTTGCAAGTGAAATGACCTTCCGACTTTGATAACATGGAGGACTGTAATAATGATCACTAATAGTCCACAGTACACAGGCTGTAATAATCAATCATCTTCAGGTAATATCTAAATATTGAGAAAACATTAAAAATAATAATAATAATTACTATTTTACATTGATCTGACTGACCATTTATCACACAGGACACGATTTATGTTAATTAAAGAAATTAATAAAGGACATAATTATTTATTTTTTCCTTCCTTTTAATCGTCAGGCGCTTTGTTTCCAACTCTCTGTGTAGTGTTAAGTCCTGAAGACTTTCTTCTCCATTTTCAACTCTGCTGTGATGACTTGGTTTGTGTTTATACATCACTAGACACACCTTACACACAGGGATTACCTGAACAAAAAAGATCCACGCACTAACTTAAGTTGTGTAACGCTCCCAAATGTTATGACTCACACAAGTATTGCTTCACTTTCACCAAATCTTACTTTGTGTGTCCCTAAGAACATAAATATGTAGAATATTAATATGTACTACTAATTCATGTGGTTTGAAGTTTTCCATAACTAACGAGGTCAGAGTTGTTTCATTTAACTACAACAATAACATTTACCAGTGTTTCAGCTATATACACATAAACCTACCAAATCCAGAGCGAGTCAGCCCAAATAACCACTACTTGAAATATGTAATGTTCAAAACAGGTCATCTGCTAGTTCACTCCTTCCCATCAGCAGATTAAAAGGAAATGTCCCAATAGTTTCGATATGATGATATACTTCTGGAATTAAATGATGTGTCCCAAAGGGTCTAGTGATGATTTGTCTATTAGCTACAATTAGTTTGTCTTTTAGAAACATTTCAAACACAAAACAGAAAATATTTGACATATTTACTTCGTCAAATGTGAGGATTTGCTGCTAGTTCATCTTCCAACACATTAAACTGAATATTTATGGGGTTTTAGTTGTTTGGGTTCGACAAAACAAGACGGTTGATAAAGTCACCTTGAGCTGTAGAAAACTGTGACTCATAGACCAAACATTTATTCAAGAAACTACTTGTCAGACTAAAAGATTTCTTGTAGCCTTATTGGCAACAATGCTTCTTCTTTAGCTTGACATTCATTCAAGGTTAGCAGGTGTCTCCCCAATAAGGTTTATGACTAAAAAAAGCGCAACTAAACATCTCTATATAAATAATGGCTCAAAAGCTTTTAAGCCTTCAATTGTAGCTGGAACCAGACTAAATGATACCGCAGATTAAAGTGACTGTCCCTGGTTATGAAAGTGTTTGGAGGTTGGTAATCTTGTTGGTAGCTCGGTAATAGATAATGAGAAATTGAGAAATTGAGCCTGTTACTGTTCACGAGTGTAACAAGACTCCTCCGCCATGGGTAAGAGACAACAGCTGGCTCTGCTCCCGATGGGACCCCCCCCCTCCCCAAAACAACAACTGGTAGGCGTGGATTCAAGATAGACATGGCTCACCGACACAAAAGGTAGGATCTTACGTCACTACACACACCTCACAGCTGAGAGAGATTATGTAACAGCTCAGGGTCTTAAATATAGAGCGTCAGTTTCTCCCAGTCACTCCCAACTTCCTGGGAAAATGGTTATACCAACGAGTCAGCAAAGAAGGGTAAAGGTATTGACCTAGAGGCCATGTTGAGGAGAAACACATGAAATACTCGATTTACCAGTGACTTTATTTTCTCTTAAGGTAACAAAACTAAACACACCGACAGTGTGTTAAAGACACTAAACTACCATATGGAAATCCCTGACACTGATCATCTTGTATTGAGCATCTAAATATATGAATACAATCCACATTTGTACTAAATATGAATCACATGATTTTTAGTTTTAGTGCAGCAACGGGAACAAGTTAATTTATAGTCAAGGGTTGTTATACAAGTCCAAAAAAAACCCAAACTTACTAATAAATATCCTGAGCAAAGATTAAAACTGATAAGACAGAAAGGGTGAGAGTGACACAGGTTAACTACACTACTAATTACAAGACAGATAACAGGAACACAATAACCCTTAATTTGCACAGATTTCAAGACAGGAAAAAAAAAATCTAGTCACTGATAACTTGCTGTAAGAAAGGAGATATATGGTAATAAATACTGAGGCAGTAGGTGACATGAACTGATATGAGGGGTCATTTAGTGTGAGTAGTCTAGGTTGAGGTCAGTGGAGTAAGACGGTAGGTAGCAGCGACTGGAAAGTTACTGCTTACTTATTTAACTAATTGGCAGCAATTTTATATAAATTAGTAAAACATTAAAGCTATTTCCTTTCAGTAATCACACACTAAATATGCTAAGATATTAGAATAGAGGACTGAGTGTGTTTCACTGATGTGAAATGACTGAATTAACACAAAAGCACATGAACCCACAGAACTAAAAGTGAATGTTACTTCTAAATTTAGGATAAGTGACATTAAAAGATGTTAATTTAGATAATCGGCTGAATTGTTGACGTGAAGGTCAACGAGGGTGGTGAGAAAACACAAGATGTAAAGCTAAGTGTAAAAAGCGAGTACAGTGTCTGTAACCGGTCGGAAAATAGTTTGTTATATAATAAGAAACGTGCGGGAAAGTTAACACGGTCTGATCACGACTGGTGGTTAAAAGAAACATGTTCAGGCTGTGACGATACCAGGCCGGCGTACGGAGCAACGGCACTTAAGCTAACGTTAGCTAACAAGTTCACAAACACAACGATTAAACCTTATACCATCGTTATATTATATAACAAGGGATAAATACAACTCTTAAAACTACTCACATTGTTTTATCAGTTAGAAGCTTTGCTCTTAGCCAACCTGCATTTGACAATGTGGTTCACAAAGCTAAGCTGGCTAACGTTAACTAGCCTGCTATTAGCCGTTAGCTTCCAAGGTAACGTCCACAGCTTTGAGTGAGAAAGTGGCATCGATGCCGTATCTCGTTCTCTTACCTTTGAATTGAGGAGTTTGGGTGCTAGCCTGCTGACAGTCAGAAAGGACATTGTGTCTGTGTAAAAGTGTTATTTCCACTTATTCTTATTACAACTAAGGACGCCGCTGCCGGTGCACCACGGAACTGGTTGAAGGTGCCCCTCCAGAAAGCAGAAGGTTGAAGAGGGATTCAGGCCCGCTATAGCAACGTCGCTGATTGGACGCTGAGATGGAACGCTTCTGCGACGTCAGGCATCTGATTGGATGGAACGCCAGGGGGAACGCGCTGATTGGTTAGAGACCACCGTCTGGCTGTGACGACAACTGATGACCAGGGTCTGTTCAAGATCAAGCTTTATAAAGCCTCTGTACTACATTGGACTGAATGAAAACTACTGTGCAGACCATAATAAGACCATAATGACGCACTAACCTGATCAGACTCATCTATATTTGTTTTAAATACAAGCACGCGCTTTGCACGTTTAAAAGGACATTTTTCATATGGCTCCAATTCAATGAACTCTGAGGCTGGCAAAGTGACATCGATGTCAAGATCAGTGAGGAATATAGTGAATATTTTATGTGAATTAATTATGAGCCTCATCTCTGTTTAAAAGGTGCAATCTAACACTGTGTGCTCAGTTTATTAGGTACAGTAGTCATGGTAATGTAGCCTAACACAACCAGTCCTGCAACAACTTCTCCCCTCATGTAGGATGTATTGTGACTCAGGGAGGTGTTTATCCAACTTGTGAAGACTAAAGTTTGAATTGGAGTGTGTTTCTGTTATTTAGCCTAATTTCACTAATATAAATGATACAGACAAAAACATAGAATTAAAGATATCACACATAGTTTTAGCAATGTGTTTCCAATAATCTGCCAACTGCATATGTATGTTTTTTATATTCATTATGAGCATTTGTTGTTCAGTTTTAATGTTAGTGGACACTTTTATGATCCCTTTCAGATCTGTTTTTGGCAAACCTAGTATAGGTGGACTGATCTTTGTAACCATTCACAGCAATAATAGCAGATAATATTTGCTGTGAATGCCACTCTGGAGCTTTTGCAGAGATCAAAGTCAGTATTTATCAAGTGTTAGCACATGACAGGTTTCATAATTGGCTCTATTAAACTACAGCTGTGATGATTCAGGAAAGAAATGAGAATAAATACAGCTGTAAAACAATAAGTTTAAACTTTATTGTCGAGTTTGTTGGAAAAAAAAAAAAGGAGTAGCTGGTCATTTAGTCAACGGCATTCATTTTTCAAACCAACTGCATGCAGTTTACCAGTATGGTTTGGCTGATGAGTTTTAATGATCAAGCCCACTGCCTGTGTGGACTGTAATGGCTCAACAGTTTGTCCAAGAACTAATTGAACTCTGCAATACAATACGAGAAATGATCAAAATGCCAAGACGTATAAAAACAGAAACATACCGTACCTCTGAATACAGTACCTAGACAGACCTACATAGACCTACATTCTCGCAATATTTCTTGAATCAGAGCTTTGTGATGTTAAATAGTTTCAGTTGCATACTCATTCTTATTCACATAATGCAAGTAATACGAATAAAACCAGTGGATAAAGTCCCCAAAATATATTTGGCACATTTAGTATGATCCATATGCTTCATCTAACTTTATTAAAGCCAAGAACACACTGTACTAAAGACCCACAATAAATCAGATTTTAAAATGAGATCTTAAATTCTGTGGTGAGTCTGCCCAGGCCAGGATTTAGATCTTTTATATCAGAGTTGTGATGTAGCACGGAGAAGCTTGGGCATTTTAATCAGTAACGATTTTCAAATCTTCTCGTGTGTTCCCGGCTGTTGGCAGATTTCGCACTTTTAACCCTGAAGGGTGATTTAAAACCTGCACAAAACACAGAAAATGCAATGTAAACTAATCCACATCATGCAGCCATTACGACATGCATGTTTTAAAATCTCTGTAAACTTTTGGCAGAGTCAGTAGCCTTCCAGTCCACATCTTCTCAAGTGAATTTTTGTAAACAAACAAGTCTCAAACATACAGTGTAACAGAAATAACTGTGTGCAACAAGGTATACAGTACATTAAATTTTTCTAGAAGTTGTAGGAGGTGATCTGATGTGTTTGGTCCCCACTCCTGTGCTCTTGTGCCTGGTAATCCGACCCAAGGTAATGCATAAGATGGCGTACAGTTCGAAGAGAGTCTTTCCAGACGAAGGAAAAATGGCAACTCTGAGCTCAGTCATCTTCCTCCTCTTCGTCCTCTATGGGCTCTTCGAGAACGCTGTGCTTCAAACAGGCTTGGAGGTAGTTGACCACTGTCCGCTGGAAGTGCTGGATGCTGCGCGGCTCTCTCAGGACGTGGCCTTCGTCTGGGTACAGCTGCAGCAAGTAGTTGGCCTCCGCCTTCATCAGACGGCTCAGGAGCTCAGCGCTGTGCTGGAAGTGGACCTTCGCTTTAGTAAAAAACACACAGATAACACATTAAAATTCAGAATGGGATAAACAAAAACCTGTAAACTCAACACAAACTTGAACAAAATCTCACCATCTGCAGTTCCATGTAGAATCAGGAAATTCTTATCTTTAAGCTTCTTGGCCTCCTCCAGCAGAGATGCAGTCTAAAATAGATGAGCCATGACAATCTGAGTGTTTTATCAGATTTTTTGTCACAAGTAGTGTTTTTATTATTTAGTTTGCCCTCACTGATATAAAAGTAGATGAGTAAAAACACCTCTAAAGTGTAACGCAACACAGCTCAACTGCAACTTTTCTTTAAAAATGAACCATATAACCTTGATGAAGACAGGATTTATCGACTGCTGTTTCAGACTGCATTCGCTCTGGGTAATAAACCTGCAGTTTCTGAATCACTATTATTGACTTATCAAGACCATTTACACCTGAATTGAGAAACTCAAAGTATTTGCTTTAGGGTCTCACCGAGTACGCCTGCTCCTCCTTCGTTGGAAGACCGAGATATCTCTCTGAGAACGCAGCACCTGAAAACAGTGGAGTAACTTTTATTCTAACACATGAACTGTGTTTAAATAGGCGTGTATGTGTGGTTATGACGTTACAATGACTCACTGTAAAGTTTGAAGTCAGTTATTGGTGCCACAGCAGCTGTGCACTGAAATAGTTTATCTGTTGCTGCTAAAATCTTGAGAGTTAAATAACCACCAAACGCCTGTAGGGAAACACAGAAAAGAGATAAAACTTCTTGTTTTGATGGCGTAAACAGAAAGTTTTCAAAATTTTAAAAACATGGTAACCTTGCCGTAGAGGGCCATCCGACGGCTGTCGATGTACGGCAGTTGCATGAGTAACCTGTAGAAACATCATAAACGCCTGTCAGTTTATCAGTTTACAGGTCATTCTCTTATGTGTCATTCAGCACAGTGTGTGTTGCATAACTGCACTGACTTCACAACCGCCACATAATCTTTGACACCGAGCGAGCCGAGCTTGTGCGGCTCCATGGCGACATTTTTCTGTCCACGGCCAACCCTGCTCCTGCCGTCCACCCAGGCCAAGGCCACGCTCTGCGTGCTGGAGAGGACCTGGGGCCAGTCGAGGGCAAACTCCTCTGTCACCGACTGACTGCCAGGAATGCCGTCTCTATGAACAACAAGACGGACAGGATCATCTAGTGTGGTGAAAAAAGTCCAGGGATGGGATGGAGGGGCCATAGGTTGAAAAACATGTGACGTTAAACAGCCAGTTGTCCAGCGTGACACTCACACAAAGATGAGGAGAGGGTGCAGGTTGGCCTCGTAACCCTGAGGTAGAGATAATTTCAGGTGCAGATCTGAGAAAAGCAAACAGGAGTTGAGCAAGGTCAACTGTAAATAGACATGTTACGAGAGCCTAAAATACATCAAGAAAGAATGATTTCCCTAAGGTTGTGTATGACTCATGATAACTACATATTCACCACATAAAAAGTCATTGTGATTTGTGGTTTGAGTAGTTTACTATATTTGTGTGATATTTACATCTACGGCTCAACTGTTGTGTGTTTATATAACCATAACTATTTAATTCAACAGTTAAATAAGGTGAGAACCATCACATGTATAGCCTGTGGTGTTGTACCATGGTTTTCTGCTGGGAGCGTCCTGAACAGAGTCTCAGGGAGACGTTTGTCCTCCAGCGCTTTAGACATAGGACTGTTATCCTCCAACACGACGTATCCTACAGGAGATAAAATACAACTGTGTTTTTTATATATATATATATATATATACACACATATCTTTTGAGACAGACACAGCAGCTTTTTCATTATCTCAATGTGCACAGCTATAACCGAGTGTCACAGACAGAGGGCAGTGTTCACAAGCATGAAATTAATTTATCTATATTCTCTTCTGAATATATCATCCTCTGCAGGCTGTCATAGGACACTGCAGACAGTGAGAGCGAGTGTATGTGTGTCAGAGCAAGCAGATGTAACACTCACTGGAGGGGTCTTTTGTACTGTGAACAGTCACTTTAGGGATCCCGGGGCCTGAGGGGGGAATTTTTTTCAAAAGATGACATTATGAAACCAACTGTGTGAACAACGTGATGCTTTCATATCTTTTATAAGAGCGCGTGTGCGTGTGTCTCATTTACCTAAGCAGTAGAGGGTGAAGTGAGTTTGATTGGGGCTGAATTCAGCTTTAAAGAAGCGACATCCGTCTATGAGGTTACAGGAGATGCACTGACGCTGAAACACACCGTCAAGATCCACACTTGGGAAGAGGAGAAAATAAAACAAAAGGCTTTTATTTACCACACTTGAAAGAGATGGGGCACTTTAAAGCTACGTTATTTGCTCTAGAAGAGGGTCAATTGATTGCTGAGATGTCAAGGAAAAGTGTCAGAGAGTGTAGAGACAAACTATTCAGGGAGTTGACTTTTCAGAAACAAATGAGGTTCACTAAGGTTAAGACATAAAAGCCGTTATACAGATTGCTCTCTTTGGCAATGTCGAGTCTCTAAATGTCCTTTCCCACTCCACTGCTTACAAATTTCATACAGGATTAATCACAGCCCCAGCTTAAACAAGCCATCCTCCATGCCCCGATATTATTATTGAGCTGTCTCCTGGAGCCCAGAGCGATGTCAGCTAATAAAAAGATATGAAATCTAGGAGGTAGATGAGGGGCAGGTGAGTGTTTATCACTGGTGGGACTATAAGTCTCGGTGACTCCAGCCTCCACACCACCAAGGGTCCTTGTCCACCAAGTTTTTTTTTGTTAGATATAATAATTCAGCTGCTTGCCTTGAGCATATAAAGCACACAACCGTAAAGATTTGTAAACCGTTACTCCTAATAGTTTTTTTTTTTAAGGTGCGGCTCAGGGGACGAATGGTTTGATCGTCAATCTTGTCCAGACTTAATTTTGTCATGAATTATTGGATATAATGACATAAAAGTTTGTACAAAAATCCACATTCAACCAAGGATAAAAAACACAGGTTTTGACTTTTTATTTAGTGCCACCTTGTGGTTAAAATCACTGTTATTTTTAGTGAAATAGCTCAATATTTATTGGGTGAAATGCCATGACACGATTCTCTAAAATAACTCGATAACTACAAGATGGATTTTTTTTTTCTACTTTAGACTTTCATGGGTCTCAGATGATGTAGCCCGAGGCTTCTCCTCTAGCAACACTATAAGGTTGACATTTTCCTGCTGAAGTGGAAACGTCTCAAGAGCTAACAGATGGATTGCAACAAAAATTGGTGCAGACGTTCATGTTCCCCCTCAGATTGAATCGGTTGGTCCCCAATAGCATCTAGTCAGGTCATTTATTCACTCACATCACTTTAAGTTTGTCCAAACAATACGGCATACCCATGAGCCTCTGCTACACTTTGTGTGTTTTTAAAACATGCGACCTGCTTTAACAACACTATAAAAGTCTTTGCATTAAAGTCTGACTGAATTGAAAATGAACAAATATTAAATTATTGACTCTGGAGTTTATTTCCACTGGTCACAAGATGATTTATCTTAGCGATATTGTAAAAATCTGTTCGTAGCGTTGTACTCCGGCCGTGGTTAAAGTCGTGTTTTCAGGGAAACATTTTGTACCTGTATAGGTGTCTGCTTTGTCTGGATTCCTCTGTGCTCAGGAAATAGCTGAAGAAGTGAGAAGAAAAAAAAAAAAAGAACCACAGACGACAGCAAGTTACTCAACAACATTGCATAAAAAACCTGCTGATACCTAAAGGTGAACTTCATCCTAATTATCCTGCATATCAACCAGGAACCAATCTACTCATATTTACATATTTCAAATGTGTTTATAAAAGCATTAGTGAGGCTGACTGGAAGCATTTGAGCAGCAGATGTGCAACACAGAGTCATAACTTAGAGGATCCTCTAATAGACTGTGAGTATTATGTGTGTGTGACTTAGAGGCAAAGAGCAGAATCAAAGCATGAGGTTTAGTGACTAAAAACAACTACTAACTGACTGACTTTTCTTTGACTTTAACCTCAATCAGTCTATTCATGAGAGGTTTCTATCCCCAGCTGGATGATGACGGATTCAAGCAATAATCTGCTCTGCTCTGCTTAAAGAAGACATTTTTAAAATGAGATCATTGCTCAGTCACGATTATTATTAATTATTATCCAGAATAGATAATCTTATGTGTACAATTCATCCAGATTCTTAATTTTCTCTCCTGCACCTGACACGTGGAAATTGCTCTCAGCGTGCAGCAAGAGATGATCATTTTAATGATGGGCATGATGTTCTGCTCTACAACCACCCTCCTCTTCCTCCCCTCTGCCAGCTCCATCACATGTATATTCATAGGAAGGAGCCGAGAGCTGATAAATGCAAAGGATGATTCACGCATACACACTGCGGCTCTCACATACATTTTTCCAGCCTTCTCGTCTAAGGCGCAGAGCGAGGTGACGTCCCAGCTCCCGGACGTCAAGAAGCGAGGAGGGACAGACGGGATGGCAGGCTGCGTTACACAGGGAAACAGAGATGAAGAGGGATGTAGAGGCAGCCGGATAGAGAATAAAAATAGGTGCAGAGAGATACAGCTAGCGCATGTCGGGAGGATGAGGATGAAAAAATTAGGATAGGTTCAAAAAGTTAAAGCTGGATTCAGAGAGAGTTCAGAAAAAGTACTTTTTTGTTTATTTTGTCAGATTGTTGTTTACAGCTAGATTACATCCTCCCTTTAATGCTCAAATAGCTTGATTATTCAACGAGGGGAAAAAAATCATGATTAAACATGTTTAATTGTCCTATTTAGGATGAATGGCACAATTAAAACATGTTTAATTGCCCCATTTAGAGTGAGCGCATTGTTAAACCAAACTGAATTCCTCCGAGAATTTAAAGGGCAAAGGATCAGTAAAACTTTTAATCAGTGTGGGGGAACGACTCCTTTGATAAAGATGATGTTTTTTGTAATTTTCATAAAACAGAGAGAACATCGCTAATGACAAAAAGGTGGAGGAGGTTGTGGGGCAGACAGTTTTGAGGTGGTGCTGCAGGGATCTATAATCACACACGATTTTATCTGACCCTCGATGAAATGTTAACAACCACTTTGGTCTGAAATTATTCACGGATGACAAGGGGGAGTAAAAGTTAACAGCCCTAAAACTGACCTGGGCTGAAAGACCAGCGATGTGGTTAAACTCTCCACGAGCTCCCTGTTTTGCAGGCAGGATCGTATAAAACATAGAGCCATCTGCTGAAAACAACGGCACGTCCTGTGCAAGAAATCAAGTCGTGATAAAAAGATATTAGTGATAATAGCCGCATAAAGAGACTTAATTAAAGATGAGCTCAACTTGCCTGTCGTTGGTTTTGCATTAAGTCCATGGCCATTTTGTGTTTCTGTGATTTAAAATCATAAAATGTAGAGAAATATATTAGTGGCAGCGTTTAAAATGTACTTACATCAGCCGATTTAAATAGAATTAAATGAGTAAAAGGCGTATTATGTTTATTAATTACTGCATATAGCATTAATAAATAATAAGCAGTGGGTAAGCTAAAAATCTGAGAGGAGCTACAGAAGTAATAAAATGCTGCAATACATCTCTAAAAAATTCTTCTCATGCAGCAAATGACCTTAAATATTAATCCAACCAGTGGAGATTTGAGAGCTTAAGGAAATCAATCCTAACTCCCAACACTGTGTCAAAGAAGAAAAAATTCTATTAAAGCAGTATATTGCAGCGGAGGCCGTTTGGATTACTAATGTGGAACGGCGGTCGGCCGCTCACCCTCCGAGCACGCCCCAGTGGTGGCCTCGCACACGCAGAGCACTGATTGGTTCTGGGCACGGTTGAGCCAACGAACGGCGAGACGGGTGCTGCTGATCCAAGTCACCATGGAGATGTAGCTGTCTCTGAAGAGGCAATGAAAAAAATGATACACAGGAAAGAGATTGGAAAAGCGGCGCAAAAGACACGAGAGGAAAAAAAAAAAAAAAAAAAAAAAGAAGCAGTGAAAAGGAAAAGATTTCATACGTGTCTAATCATTTCTGACAGCTAGTGTCTAAAGTTTTCAAGGTTTATTTTGCTTCTCTATTGACATAGATGTAGTACCTGGCCCTCAGGGAGTCGGGAGGCATCATCTCCAGAGTGTGAGCTGGACCATAAAGATTCACCACAAACAGACTGACTGATGGGATGCTCGACCCGGCCTTCGAGTATAAACAGAGGAAAGAAAAAAAAAAAAAAGATATCAGGTAAGATATTAAATCCTTCTTAAATCAATCAGTCAAACATGATGGCAAACACTTTGACCCAGACTGAAGTATCTCAACTTCTCAACAAAATTTGGCACAGACTTTATCTCCAGCACCCAAAGCAGGTCAAATATTTCACAAATAAAGTGAAACACCTCAACATGGTCAATAGAAGAATGTATCATAAAGACTTGACTCTTCCTGTTTCATCAACATGAATTTGATGTGAAATGTCTCAACAACTGTTTAATACATCAAAGTAAAACCTGGTGCAGATATTCACATCTCTGTCGGGATTAATTACAGTCTAAATCCAATTTATGCCCAAATAGCTGCAAAGCAAATTAGTGCTAATTAGCCAAATGAGCATTGTGAAAGTACGTTAATATTGTCAATTAAAAATGTGTTAATTTCATCCTCAGAGCCTCTAGTCTTGTTTTGACCAGTCCTCACCTTTGGGTACGGGAAGACCACGTTGGAGGGATAGAGACCACCTAAGAAGTGAGGGATTTCCATCACAGGTGTAGCCGAGTTGTTGAAGCTGAGGTACGCGAGTCGGGCTCCGTCCATGGACCACCAGTGGGCGACGTAGGACAAGAGGACCTCCTCTGTTTTTAAAACATAGTGACAGTTTTTATAATGTCAATCCTAATGTAGGTTCAACTGTGGATGGTTGTAACAGCATCACTTTCACCAATAAGGGAAAATATTAGAGTCATGTGATCAATTTCATGTGTAACCACACCCCCTCTGATCTTTTGGACCAAGTCTATGTTGTGATTAGTTGTGATACTTGTATTAGATTATAGAGGAGATTGTAAAAATGTGAGTCATTTAATTGATGCTAATTTGAAGCTATGGTGCTGGTACAGCTGGATAAACAATGACTGGCAGGGACGGGGATGGTTGTAGCACCTTTTAAGAAAACGTTACAACCAATTTCACCCATTGGTGAAGTTACTGGAAGTTATTTACACTCACATCACTGTGACTCACTCAAGTTCATGTCTTATCATTGATTGTTTGTTGTTTCTTTAAGTGTCAAACATATTCGATGAGGATTAGAAGCTGCTTGTGACCTCCTGCTCAAGGTTTCCATTCACATGTGTTTACCATTCATTTAGCATCAGTTATTAGTATCTTTTTGTTCTTAGTAAACCACAGGAAGATGCTCTATGGTTGCCACATGTGAAACATGTATAGATCATATAGTATATATAATCTATTACTTAGTTACTTTTTAATTCTTAAATCTTAGTGTTACAACCCACACCCCTACCAGGAGAGATGCTTGTCTTTGACATTAAATAATGAATTCTGTGATATATCTGGAGGTGTTGCTATTTGTAGAAGATAAATGAGGAAACTTTGTGTCAAAATTTGAAGAATAAAATGCACGTTATAGGAGCTGAGAAGAAAAGTGTTACAATCATCCACGGTCTCTCCTATAATTAGTCAGCTTTGGTTGTGAAAATCACTGCTGGGATTTCACTGCTGTTGAACAAATTTGTACAATTTGAATGTGACAAATAAAACATCTTGAATCTTGATTTGTGTGTGAGATTTTGAAGGCATCATACCCTCATAAGTCCAGTCAGAGAGGCCGTTCAGAACACTCTGCTCCAGGTCAGCGTTTGTGAGACGAAGTGGTTTGCTGGTCACGCTCGGCTGGTAGTAGATATCTCCGTCGAACACATAGGCCTATGAGCAGCACACACACACACACACACACACACACACACACAGACACAGAGAGACAGAGAGACAGAGAAAGAGAGAGAGACCGACAGTGCCAATCCATTATCAAAGACAGCAGCGTGGTCACAGGCCTGACTGAACTGAATCGAGCATCTGACGCCGTCCAACAATGAATGAATCATCGACCAGCACACACATCGGGTGAAAGCCAATACATCTTTACTTGCCAGTTAATACGCGGCAGACGAACACTGACATAGCAGCGAAAGCCAATTACATTACAGAGGGTGGGGGGGTGTATGAATTATATTATGAGTGTAAAGCAGCAGCTTTATAGCAGCACAGTTACTACAAAACCCCAAGCTGAGTGTCTTTTTATAATTGTGAATATGTGATACCACTGAGTTCATCATTGTGAAAATGATATCAACTGAAGGACATTTATACGCAGACAGATTGTAAAGTTTAGAGAATCTTCATATCACACTGACAACGTATTTATTAGGTGAATAAAGAGGTTTCTGTCTCACCAGCTGGTTCCCCTGAGGCCCCCACGATGCAAACTGCAGCACCGCTTTCTCCATCTCCGGAGGGTTCAGTTCAAGCAAATCCCTGCAAAACACACACACAAAAAGACACACTCACAAACTCCAAAATAAGCTCTGAGTTAGGAACGACTGCTCTGTTTAAAGCCCTCTGAGGTCCATCCATGCCCCTGGCCTTGAAAGAGATACAGTACTGTGAGGACAAAAAGAGCAAGATGCAGAGAGGAAAAAAATAAACAGAGAATGGAGTCGGTTCATGCAAGAGTGCAACTTTTTCTGTTTCCATATTTCTAACTGCAGTTCTTTTTTTTATTTTTTCCTCTGGACAAGCAAACATTTCCCTCCAAGGCATTTTTTACAGGCAAAAATTAATATTAATATCGCAGGTCTTCTTCTGGAAATCCCTATTTTTTTCCTGAAGGTCCTGAGGGGAGGGGGGTCACCCACAGCCACTACATCTTCAACTGATAAAATGCAGAGTATGAATCTCAAGCAGTGTAATCTGACGTACAGTACAAGCCTCACGTTGGGGATATGAAACCTGGGATAGGACACTGGACTGACGAATGAATGCATGTCAGACAGAAATATGAGGTTCAGAGGTTCGAGTGGAGGGGGGCGTTTTTCAATCCGTGGGTCTGCTTGCATCGGTAACGCTCATGCCCAGTGCAGCCCATGCATTAGCATTCACGATTGCACCTACCCATTAGCCACATTGTAGATAGCATAGGAGGCTGTGAAGGACTGAGAGAACACCTGAAAGAGGTAGAGGATATCATGCACACAGGTGTGCTTGCACTTAAGATGACACCACATAACATTTCAGTGCTCACACATGCTGATACACGTGTATAAATAAAGTTAAAAAAGCAAAAATGAAACACAGGTTATGAATGACGCTGCTGAGGCTGATTTTTCTAATTACCAATAAGCAACAGGAAGCTGTCATGAAGCGTCTGACTGCTTTTATAAATGTGTAATAAATCACCACTATGCTGAGATATTTTAAATTCAAATATTCATCAATCCCTGAATACATTTATCAATATATAGAATTTAATGTTACTCTCTCTATTTTTAGATATTTATATACGTCGTAGGCCAAGTATATGCGCACTATAGACTGAATTTATACGAGTTATTAAAATGCTGGCAGCAGCTTCATCCATGTTGCATCACTACTGCGATCACAGGTGTAAAGTAGGACTAAAGAGACACTATCAGCTGCGTGACAATGGAAAAAGAAACACAGAAACCAAGACAGATGTTCTTATTAAGTAGCATCGTTACAGCTAATATCCTTCACACTGCAGCCTGCAGCTTTGTCACAGCCCGGACAAAGAATAAATTAACATACTTTGGAAGATTAAAGGACCAGGAATCGATGAACGCGTGTACGTGCACACGTGAGTGTTCACTGAAATTGATCATGGCATTACCTGATGAGTTCTAGGTATTCTATTGATTTATAGCACTTTCGTTTTTGTTTTAAGTAAACGGTTGGAGGCAGGCGATTTGCCCAGTGGCCTCTGAAAGCTTCAGCCTCCCGGAAAAACCAGTACCTAAAGAAATTAAATGTCACTTCCTCTATACAGCACCCTTAGCAGTGAAACTGAATTTCTCCTCCGTGTTCTTTTGTCTGTTGTTAGAAAATGCATGGATGGAGTGACACAGGGGTAAGACTGCAGGGGTTAAAAGAAGGGAAATGGATTCTGAGGCGATTTAAGTGAAATAGCAATCAGATTGCGGTGTAAGGTCAGAGGATGAAGGGAGGCTACAAGGCGAACAGGAAAAGAGCAGTGTTACAACACAAAATAACTGCAGGAAGAAAGAGAAGAAGTGGGAAAAAATGAGGTGGTCGACCTCTACAGGAAGAAGTGAGGGAGGGAGATAGAGAGAGTGAAACAAAGACAGGAAGGGAGGAAAAGGATGCAGAGAGAGGGCAGAGGCGCTGGCTGACGGCCAGGATTCATAGGTAGTCGACGAGCAGCGGGACCAACGTTACAGGTCAACACCGAAGGGGGCAGCATTGTCATGAGCATCGTGTTCAATCAGCTGCTGATGATTTGTTAAGGAACCTGATGATTCTTCTCATGATTTAACGTGATGAAGCCGGTGACGGAGGCTGTGATCAACAGACACAGAGAGTGAGAATCTATCTCACAGAGGGAGAGTGAACTCTGATGTGGCTGCTTGTAACATGACATAAATCCTACAGATTGCTTTACACATCAAACTACATCCCTCCTCCTCCTCTTCTTCAACCCATGCTGCCAAAACATGAGCGAGGGAGGTGGGGTGAGGAAGCAGGGACACTCAGAAGATAACGTGACAAAAGAAAACATATAGAGATTACAACACCCTTTTACACAAGCTCAGATATGGAGATGTGTCGTACACCACAGAGATAATAGCATCCTTCTTGCCTCACAAGCATTTCTTAGCAGCCCCACAATGCACTGCCTTTGATACCAACACCAATCAGTGTTGGCAGTGTTGAGTACAGACACGACTCCCGTGGTATTTCACTTGTCCTTAAACTGGATTGAACTGCCGTTTCAGGACACAAGCAGCATGTTTTGTCTCTGCTCATCAAACATCTAAAAAAAAAAAAAAACCCAAAACCCCCAGCTCCTCTACACTCAAAAACACACACAAACGTATACATATATATTTATAGGTCTTTTCCTGTTGTACTAAAACAGAAGCAGCTTAAATCAAACAAGCACTGAGGAAAGACACTCTCCTGCAGGAAATCTGCTTTCTCTTGTTCCTATGTGGCCAAGTCCCTAACTCACTTCTCTGTATAAGCTCTTATCAAAATCTATTTATTTCCAGCCACCAGGCACAAAACTGCGCCTGAAGCCTCCAGAGCTCATGCAAATTCCTGAGAAGCCTTTTAACTTTATACACACACACACTCATACACACACGGCTCATTTATTCCTCCCTCTTTTTTCCTATTCTCTCTGTCATTCTTTAATGATCACTCTGATTGATTTGAATCGGGCTGCATATGTAAGAGCAAAAATATGCACATCCCTTCCTCACAAGTGGCTTTTTCTGTTCCCATTGTTTTCCCCTCTCTCTTTTCTATTCCACTCTCAGCAGTGTGCTGCTCCTCTTCCCAACAGCGAATCCGGTGCCTGGTGCAAACTGCTTCAGTCAGCACAAATCCCCTCAGAGATAGACAGAAAAAAAAGTGAGTGAGGAGTGAAGAAGATGAGGAGAGAGACAGAGAGAAGGAGGGGGGCCTGGAAAAGAAAGAGGAAGACACATCTTTTTTTCTAAATATACAAACGATTTCAAGCGGCGTACCCGCTGCCTGTGATTTCCTCAAGTGTGTATACACACTGAGCACACAGATGAGAGCAGACAATTCCTGCTGATATCAAAGGAAGTATGCTAATGATGTGGTAGAAATCAACCCAAAGCAAAAGCAACACCCCCTCCCACACACACACACACACACACACACTCACTCACACACACACACACACACACACACACACACACACACACACACACACACACACACACACACACACACCAAACTGGGCAGAGATCTGAGCCTTTTCTCTGCAGGGACGTGTGAAAACTGATTGAATGTATGTTAACTGCTCAATAATTCAGTTTTAGGGATGCGGCGTGTTGGTGATGAACGCTGTAACGCAGCAACAGGCTCAAAGTGAAAATATGATACGCAGTCATCAGAACAAACGTTGAAGGAAGCAGAGCGCAACAGAGCAGCGAAATATGTTCTCAGATTTTTAATTTAAGGGCAAGGGGGAAAAAGAAAAAATGTGCTGAGGGTTTTTATTTTTTCCCTAATTATGTTTCCACCCTGTCGTCGATTACTTGCACATTACATAACGTACCTGCCATCGGAGGGAAAAAGTCAACAATTTATTAATGTTGCAGGTATTTGCAGAGTGAACGTGTGTGTGTGTGTGTGTGTGTATGTGTGTGTGTGTGGAGGGGCTGTTGTATGGTGTAAGGAATAAAAACAAAAAAGCAAATCTGCGTTTTATCTGTAACACACATAACGCTCACTGATTTCATCAGCATCTTATTAAAATTCAACACCAAACTGGCTTTGTGATTGCATTACCTCTTCATCTGATTGATCCTCCCTTTGCTACACCACTTCACACTGATCACTCACACTCACAGCT
Source organism: Polydactylus sextarius (assembly GCA_016801845.1). Lineage (NCBI taxonomy): Eukaryota > Metazoa > Chordata > Actinopteri > Polynemidae > Polydactylus > Polydactylus sextarius. The sequence continues at coordinate 6,900,684 of CM028909.1, read as the reverse complement.
TTCCACAAAACCCCACGCCACCACCTCCTCCTCCCCCTCTTCTTCTTCCTCCTCCTCCTCCTCCCTGCACCTTCCGCCATCAGCCACTTTAAATATTCAACTCCCCATATGTTATCCCAGTCATTTGGCGGCCGCTGTTATACGATACTACAGACTGCTGCAGTAGCACAAATCACCACACACACACACACACACTTGTTTCACTCCTCGCTGTAGTATCTTTGCAGCTCTGATTAAGATGCATGTCAGTGTTGTTTTGCCTCCACCGGTGGCCCCGCCAGACATGTGTAGGTTCGTGTGCAGTTAAGGGATTTATGTTTGATATTATAGCATAATTCATGGCCTGGAGTAAATATCTGTAAATGTAAAAAAAACAAAAAAAACAAAAAGCTTGAAAGGTGCTTTCTGAGTCAACTTACCGGTTGAATGTTATATGCCAAGAGGACAAACCTCTTGTCTGCAGATACTTGAAATTTAGTTGCAGTTAAATTCTGGAGGAGGAAAAAAAAAAGAAAAAAGGAAAACACTTAATTAGAAAACGACCATTTGCTCTCCCATGGGGACGATTTATTTATTTTAAATTATCTCAGCAATCCTTCATTTAGAAAAAAACACATGTACTTAGATAGTTTTGGGAACACAAGAACACATCTTTGTCTTGATTTATAAGCAACAACAGCAGCAGCAGCAGCAGAAACAGCAGCAGCGGGAACGACAAACCACATCACAACACAGAGGAGAGACTTATCAACCTGACAGCACAACCCTGCTTTAAGAAGCTCCTCGGCGATGACCCATATAAGTCTGTCAGTGTCACGCAGAGGCGGTGTTCAAAAATGATGCCCCTGCTTGGAAGAAATTCTCTTTGAAGGCACATGTTGAGGGCTCACAGAGCAGCCAGATGAGGGGGGGAAATGAGCCGATACTGTCATTCTGCCAAATCCCTTGTTTTTTTTTTGTTTTTGGTATCAACTGTGGGGTGTAAAACTGTGGGACTCCATAGCTTGTCTCTCTCTCTCTGTTTCTCTCAATCTACAAACACCTTCCCACGTTTTATGCCAGTTAATTTGTCTAGCTGTCAATGGATATGAGGTGATCGATACTGAAAAAACCCCATCCACTATCCTCAATAAGCTGCAGTTGCCATAACTCACCAGGGAGATGTTGTCCAGCAGAGTTGTAGTGAGGTTGCTGTTGAGGCTGAACGACAGGACGTGTCCCTCTCTGGTGCGGAGAACCACTTCGTTTTCTGACAAGGTTAAGACAGTTCAAAGGGGAGATATGGTGTATCAGAGTATATATCAGAATAATGACCTTAAATGCACAGAGGCTGAGGCCGGCTGTCACATCTGCTTGGCCTTTCAGGTGAGATCGTTAAAGGAGTAATTTAAGAGTCAGAGCCAGGATCCTTACCGTTCAACCACGCCACAGTGGGGTCATGAACTTTGAAGTCCTCGCTCTCGAGATCCTCCATGGTGAGGTGGGAACGCAGTAACAAGTGAGATTCATCTTTAGGGAAACAGACACAGTTAGTTATTTATTAAACAAGAGAGAGAGTCCTAATTAATGTTCGAAAATACAAGACACAGACAAAAACAGGAGCATGTTAAAAAATTGTTTTAGTTCAGTAAGTAAGTTCAGTAATCCTTGCAAGTCATCTCAGGCTGCTGGAGCATGACAAAAGCAGATTTATCTCACTGAGTTTGGGCAATTTGAGCCCATGAGGGTAATTTTCTCAGAGGATCTTTTGTTAAAGCCACTTGGGAGATATTTCAGTTCTCGGAAAAGCTTTAATAACAAATTAACACATGGGATTTTCCTCCGCAAAGACAACAAGGTCAATTTTCCCGTTTCATGTAACTTACTTACAGTGACGTGTACAGGAAGAAGACACCACGGTCTAACAGGACGATTTCCACCACTTCTCTTTTTGCATTTCAAATAAAAAATACACCGTCGTTTTGGGAAATACTATGTCTCTCAGTATTTGGCAGATAGAGGGACGTCCATTAAATATGGCCGACGGCTGCAGAAACAGCTAACGTTGGCACCTTGTAACAAAATCCACCTGCAGGGAACTTCTAAAAGCTCACTAATTAACTCATTATATCTTGTTCATTTAATCCACATAAACACCGAAGAGTAAAAATGTCAGTGTTTTTTTTTTGTTTGTTTTTTTTAAAGGAGGAGTAGTAATCTCCTTAGTGATGATTGCGTAGTTGCTTGGCAACTGCTCTGAGCCAAGAAGTAGTCACTGAGATTATAACGTCTATAAAACTTGAACTGTTAAGTTTTGCTTTTTTACACTGCAGTTTTATTTATCCTATCAGATATAAGCAAACAAGATATAAAGTGTTAATTTGTGAGTTTTAAAGTTGCTGGGAGCCAATTTTCCTTCTTTTGGAGCTGTCAGTTTTTATGCTAAGCTAAGTTAAGCTATGACAGTTGCAGCTCTTTTAACCTCTTTTATTTATTAATTTCTTCTTCTTTTTCTTACCAGGCGTGAGGAGGACGACAGAGAGGATGACCAGAGACATGACAGCCAGGATCACCACCATGGCGATTCCTATACCTTTCCAGTTCCTCGGAGGACCATCTGAACTCCCCAGGTCCTGATATTGGAAAAGGAGCAAAAAAACATACACACACACACACACACACACACACACACACGAACCACACAAATACAGTGATAAACGTGAGCACAGCAGAGGAGGAGGACATTAGTGCTGCTTCATTTCCACAGCCTCACAGAAATCTCTCCCTGACAGGCATATCAGTACTGTGAGCCTCAGGAGAGTTGAGACCGGTGCAAACTGAGACTTTGCTGAATTACACTAATTTTCCATTTGAGAACTGGGGGGGTGGTTTCATATGAGAGATCAGACTTTAATTGCAGCGGCAATTTTGAATGGTGCCGCGATTTCTCATCGCCATCGCACCATTTCACCTGTTACATGACTGATGGGCTGTGCAATATTGATATATAAAAGAGAGAAAAGGAAAGTTAGTGTTCTTTTATAGAAAAAGCTGTTAGACCCACTTCATCTGCAGAGAGCTGCTTTGGTGGACCAGGATTTATTCATCAAATCTGGATGAAGTTGTTAATGAGGCAATATAAAGAAAAAAGAGAGAAGGGGATGAGGTCATATAACTATACTATTGAGTTATAGACAAAAGCTGCAGTTGCCATGAAAGAAGAAGTTTTACGTTTAAGATTTGGGTCTTTGTGTGTATGCGATGGAGGGGAACTGATGAAAATGAGCCAGCATCAATATCAGTCACAATTAAACACAACACTGCGTGCTGTTTCCACTCCCTCATAATGAGCTGTTAGCGCTGTTGGAGCCACAAACCCACTGGAGTGTGAGAGTTCAATCACAGAGCAACGATAAAACTCAGCGTTCATTATGGATGTTCGGCCCAGTTGGCTTAACCCTTCATGACCTCCCTAGTCTCCATCACCTTCCTCCAGGCCTTGGGAGGCAAACGGAGGAAGGAGGGCATCTGTTTGGTTCGCTGGTCGACAGATTGCTGCTCCCAGGTCGACACCAGCTGTCCATGAATCTGTACTGTTGGCCTCACTGGCATTAATGCACCCCACCTATCACTTCCTCTACATACACACACACTCACACGCACGCACATGCGCGTGCATGCATGCACATGCACGCACATGCACGCTTACACCAACACTTATTTGCCCAATTAGACTATCAAACTATCCTAAAACCTCCCAGCCACTTGGGTGCTAAAAATTGAGAGTGTAGTTCCATAACTGCAGTTAAAATATCTTAAAACACCCATTTCAGAAAAATGAAACATTATATTGGATTCTGCAGAAACAGGAGATTAAAACTAAGCGTAGCTGAAGCAGAAACAGGAGGATATCTCTACTTATTTTATGTCTCTGTGTATCATTTAAAAGAAATAGAAAAAAAAAAACCTTCATCTGCACTTTTATCATTTTTAACATTTTTTTTTTTTTTAAAGTTTTCACTTCTTATTATAAAAAGAAGCAGGTTCACTTTATACACAAGATGAATGGAGGACGTACAGGTTCTGTTTTATCTCGGCCAGGTGCCAAAGCAGAACTACTGCCAAGATCTTGCTATAACAGATATCCTTGGCTGCAGTATCATAACATGTTCGAATTAAAACCACTACTGGTTGCACCTGCAGGGACAACTTTAAAGTGATGTTTGAATCGTCAGCGCAGGGAGGAGCTGGGTGATTGATGTCTGTGGCTGAGTACTTGCTGGTCTTTCTAACACTGTTTTATCTCTTTCTGCTGCCCTCTCAGCACCAAGTCTCTCACTGAACCACTATGAGAAGATAAAGAAACCTACAGCAATCTATGACGGCTTCGGTAAAAAAACAGTCAATACTGCATCATACTGCATCTTCAGCACTTTCTGTTTGACTGAACAGGTACACTGAACCTCATCATATACACCCGGGGTGTTACAGCGTGTTGGACATTACACTGCGGAAAAATAGAGAAAAATAGCAATGGTCACATATCATTGTTAAATATTATAAAATATATTTCAATACTTCAAGAATTAAATAGTGATTGTATGATCTTGTTACAGAAACAGACATATCAAATTAAATTCCTGTGCTCGACTGATTCCACCTCACAGTATTTCCATTTCCAAGTCCACCGTCTAATCACCATGTACAACACAAGGGTTGAACATCGTCCTAATGGGATGCACAGTTCCTATCATTCCCCCGAGCCCAGACATTAGACCTCACGTCCAATTAAGGTCGGATCGTTGTTTAAGATAGATAGGGGAAAATCCTATATTTGTGCAAATGAGGAGTTTTGTCACACTTGCAAATGAGGCACAGTTATACAGCCGAGCTGAGCTCAGAGCGAGATACACGCAGGACAATCCACCGGACGGACCGAATGTGTCACATCTCACCCGGTGCCCTGATGGACAATCATATGGCTACATATCAATCTCAATATACCTCAGAGCAAGATTTCTGCTGAGGCAGATCAAACATTAATCAAACATAGACCATCCTCAGAGCCATCTATTTTATTCAGCCTGCTAGATCCCACGGGAGCAGGAGCAAAGGCCTATAGATGAGGTGTCAGTCAAACACCAAAAGGTGTGAGAATGCAAATCAAAGGTCTCTGTGTTTATGGATGGTTCTTTTTTTGGCAAACCATCCAGAACTGCATTAGAGAAAGGAGCTGTACATTTGCCAGCAGAGCGCTGGGGAATTTTCACTCAACCAAAAGATCGAATCAATCGAAAGGTGTACAGTTGTACATGGTCCAGAGGGAACCAATTAATATTGGGGAGCACGGGTGTAAAGACGACTTTTAGATAGACGCCCTCTGCTGAGCATGGTCTCTGGAAAGAAGTATGACACCTCTACTGTTCGACCATCTCAACTTTGAAAAAAAATCGAACTTATCAGACTGGAATAATTTATTAACCGCACACAAACACAACAAGCTAACTAACTACCTGGCTTCTTTTTCACCTGCACACTAAAGCAAACAATTTCAATTGTATTGATTGAGTTTGCATGCTATATAAAAACAAACAAACAAACAAACAAACAAAAGCAAAATTAAGCCACACCAAACACAATTACTCTAATCTGCACAGCATGCACTGCAGCTAACATGTGTAGGAAACCAGGCGGTGCTAAGGATTCATAAATTAGACTCAGGAGACCTCCTTAACTCCATCTTCTGTGTCTTTGAGGCGTGGAGAACCCAACAATAAATCACATACAGAGGAAGTAGGGAACCAGTGCAGGTCGTTTGGGATTTCTGATCTAGGATTTACAATGATGTTTATTACAGATGTGACATTGACAGACACATCAATGAATTAACAACCGCCATAAAAAAAACAAGCGGCCAGATCTACTGGCAGACACACACATACACTACGTCCCTCAATATAACCTATATGCTCCTGATTTTAATGACTCAGTGTAATTGCTCACGAGGGAAAACTGTAGATTAGAAAGTAACCCACGGATGTATTACCTTGTCAATATCTCTCACTGCCTCATTTAAAATGAAGGTCATCATTAAAGCACATTGAAACTTTGGAATAAATGGTAATCAAGCAGCTGTAGTAATGAGATACAACAGCTCAATATTGATTCATATCAGCACTGTCTTTTATCACACACCAGAGGAATATAAGCGCGCCATCTCATTACAGCTCCTTGTCTCGCTTTTCTTATGTCAAAAAAAAAAAAGAAAAAAAATGTAGGTGGTATATACAGCATATGGAAAGAAATGGGCAGTGTTTTTTGCCTTCAGGCTATCTCCAGACAATGCAGCACAAGCTTTAGTGAAATAAAAGACCTGCTGCTTTAGCCTCTGCTGCTGCATGGCTGCCCTACTGTCTTATTCTTTTCATGCTCCCCATCAGGCGTGTGAGAATTACTGTAGAAAAAGTGTCCTGCATGAGAGATGTTTTTTTTCCCCTTTCTCATCACGTCCATCCGCTCGCAGTGACCGGGTTGCTCCTGCTTTACAGGAAACAAGCAGCATCCGCAAAACAAAACACGTGTGAGTGACATGAAACACAGTTACGGTAAAAATATGAGAAGGAATTAATCATTACTTTTCATCCAGAAATACTCTATCAGCAAATAACACACTGCATGAATCCACTGTGTAAAACTGTCACATCATCAGTGTTGACAATAACAATTAAAACAATAAAGTCCTTGTAAAAACTAATTAAATCACTTTTATTTTCTTCCTTAATACCAGGGATTAACTGAGCCAGAACCAGAGCATTATTGGTTTTTGTGGTAACACTTTCATAGCTGGATATGTGACAATGTGCGACACAGACATTTATTCTGTTCTGACTCTGCACCTACAACATAGCATATCTGAATTTATGACACACAAGTAGCAGAACCATATCACTCCCAGAATCACTGCATCTCCTCGCTAGCAATCAATCTGAACCCCCACACCCCCAACTCTCCCCCGAGAAGCAACAACAATAAAACCCTTATTGAAAATGAGCTGGAGTGATTTGTGTCATTAATCGTTCTTCTAACGCTTATTGATTGGAGACAGCAACATGAGGTGTTGCGACATTTGCAGGTAACAAATTGTCTATAAGCCCCCACAGCTGTGTGTGTGTGTGTCTGTGTGTGTGTGTGTCTGTGTGTGTGTGTCTGTGTGTGTGTGTGTGTCCATCCTTTTCACAAAGAGATAACATTGCTGCAGGATTATTCCACCGAGGCATTCAGGTTAAAGTTTTCACCAGGATTTCATCATGTTGGTGAGTAAAAAAAGAGCTGAAGGTCAACATGTCACATGATGTCAGACATCATGTCTGTGTGTCTCATACCTATTAGACATAATTCAACCACAAAAACACCTAAACTGCTTCGATACTTTTCTCCACCGGGGCACGTTGTGTCCTAACAACATCACAATTAAACCTGTTCCCCCTGAGAAGGATGACACCTCGATAGGATCTGTTAATTAGTCGACTTGGCAGATTTTTTAAATAGTTTCTTTACACTGTAGATAAACAAAAATGTTTCTAAACAGTGTCTAATGATGAGAAAGTTTTATCTAAAGGAAAGAAAAAGGAAACACTGTGTTTTAGTTAAACACAGATAATTTCATTTATCATCAAATATCTGTGACTCTTGGGTAAAACACACGCACTTTACACTTCATGTGAAATCAGCTTTTGTGAGCTCACAAGTTTTTTTTTTTTATTTCTGACATAAAAACAAAAAGAGATGAAAATACATTTTGAACAAACCAACTTACATGCATATCGTACTACAATATGTGATGTGGTGTTAAATAGTAATGTAATGTTAAGAGGATTACACATGGTTGATGTG
>CM028909.1:6737812-6890312 GCA_016801845.1 Polydactylus sextarius | reverse complement strand
TGTCACAATTATATTCATTCATATTCAGTATTTCTTTCCAGTAGGTTTAAACTAATATACAAACTTTTGCCTCACCTTGTGTGTGTTTGTGTGTTTTTTTTTAAACGGGGCATTGTGTGGCTGATGCTGTGTGTTGCTTCCTTAGGCAAAATCTGGAATAAAGATGCTGAACCAAACTGTATCTCGTAGGAGAGTTTTATTCTTTGAAGAAGGGACACACAGTGTCAGACAATTTGCAGAAAGGGGAAAACCAGAGAAAAGATGAAAGATAGTTTTTGTAGTGTGTGCTGTGCCTCCCCTTCTCTTTGTAGGTGTGAGTAATTATTTCTTTCCCATCAAACCAAACTGGGAGTGCAGGCAGGCACCAAGGTCAGAGTCTGGAGTGGAAGATAGATACTAGACAAAGTTATATGAGAACTGCTCAAGCTGTACTGCAAAATATATGACACAAGATATAAGATGTAATATGAACTATCCTGAAAATTTCTATTACAGCAGACAAGACACATTGCTACACAGAGATTGATGTTTGACACCACCTCTAGGTCATTCCCCCTGCAGCTCTCTGGGCCACACAGCGGATGTAGCTGTCAACAATGATCCAAACCATAATAATTAGTTCTGCAACATACTGTAAGGTAAGAAAAGCTCCATACATTGGACTGGAGCTGTAAGTAAAATAGCATTGTACTAGTTTACATTAAAACTTTAAAATAACAGTTGGTCTGTGTGGGTACAGACACTATGATCAACCTCCTCATCATATATATGTAACTTATCCTGAGTCATAGACACAGAAATCATCCAACGGATGGTGATGCATAAACAGGAGCTGCACAAAGAGAATTAAAGAACATCAACATGAGCTCACACTCACATAACGCTGCATTGTTTTTCATTCATTTAGCTTGGAGAAGACAGAGAACAGCACATCAACACGTAGTGAATTATAATCTAACGTTATTGTCTATAATTGTATAATTGTGGACAATAATGTTTATAATTTAATCTGCTGTCACAGTTCACATTCACTATGTATTAAAACATGCAAATGTGCAATAAATTAACAGTATAGTGTACACACACACACACACACAAACACACACACACACACACACACACACACACACACACACATATTCTGCACAAATTTAAGTCAGAATAACATTGCAACATAATTCCAACGTTCTCAACGTTATTCCTTATATAAGTAAAATTTTCCAAATGACAAAAGTTTTCCTTTGAAACATGAATGTTAACATTGTCAGTTTCCCAGCATTCATAGCAGAGAGACGCATCCCTCGCCCCTCTCAGCGTTCCACCCCCTTTGCCCAAATATGGTTTGTTCCGGTCGCACAAATCAAAGATGGCGCTACGGTACCCGAGGCTTCCAAACGGGAGTTCCTAAACCGCTGGGTGACATCACGTTGGAGGGTTGTTTCATTCTCGCCGCTCATTGGCTACCGGCGAAATTTGAAATACAACGAGCTCATTGAAGCGGCGGCTGCGAACAGGATGTGGACAAAGATACAAACTGTTCGCTAAAAAAAAAGAAACGAAAAGGGGGTGAAGAGAGAGTAAGCACCCGGCTACACATCGCCGAAAGGCTTTTTTACTGTCCCATATTTCTCCAAAGAAGAACGGTAAGTGATTGTTGTGTAACTGTCGCTAACACGGAGGATTAAAAACAAGTTAACGTTCGCAGCCAACGTCTGACTCTAAACCGCCGCGTTATTTCTCTGATAAACTTTAGTCATGTGCGTCTAAAATAAACATAAAATAAACAGACATAACAGGGAAAAGTGTAACACTAAAGAATATATATGAAACTCTAGTTATAACTGGATTATTGAATGTTTGGTGCTTTGTGTTTGTTTGCTGTAATTTAGCTAATTAGTTTGAAAAGTAACCACACACCAGCACAGTGCTGAGTAATGGTTTTAATAGTAGTTATTATATTATTAAATGCATGGATCTATTTGTATGAACTCAATTAAATTGCAGTAAATAGAGCAAACCAGAGTTAAATGTATACATTGTGTGAACACCAGTTGCTCAAATTGATTTTTCTGTTTAAAACCACTTTGTGGTTGTGAGGTTTGTTTCAAGCATCTTGGAGAAGTTGCACAGTTTTTCTATGAATTTAATCTGTTCATTTAATCCCAGACTGAGTCTATGATGTTGACCATCTGTTGCTGGATCGCTGTTATTCATGACTTTAGCTGTATTTAGCTGTATTTTATTTATAATCCATTTCTTCCAAGGATTAAAAGACATTATGGAGACTGCAGTGATTAGCCTCCAGAGCTTGTATGATAAGCTGAGGACACAAGCTGACCTTCTAAGTGAGAACATTGAACCCAGTGAGTGTTTTATGGTTATTGGTTTTATTATTTAACTTTCCGTTATTTGCATCCATATACAGATACCTGACACACTTTGTTTTCCTCAGACTTCATCCAGATGGCGCAAAACTTTGATGACTGCCGTCGCAAATGGTTGAGGGCAGAGCTGGAACTGGGGTCTTGTAAAGAGGTTCTCACTAAAACAGAGACGGAGAGGGGGGCGTTGGAGGTCAAACTCAAACATGCCCGCAACCAGGTTGATGTGGAGATTCGGCGCAGACAAAAAGCAGAGGCCGACTGCGAGAAGTTGGTATGTTGGATCAGATTTTGACACTTTTTTTCTTTTCTTTTACTGCGATGTTGATTTTCTCTACTGTTACTTCACTCGTGTGCGTACTTCCTGCCTTTCTTTAACACAGGATCGTCAAATTCAGTTGATCCGCGACCTTCTGATCAGCGAGGGGTCCACCAACAGCATCCAGCTGAGTGCAGAGCAGCGCTCCGCTTTGGCTTTCCTCAACACAAACTGTCAGGCAGCATCCAGCCTGAATACCAGCCGAAGGTAAGAAACTGCTTTGTAGCACTCAATAAGTAAATAAAAACAAGTGAGAGTTGACAACCAAAACACTTAGTGTGGAAATGTTTTCCATTACCTCTGATAGACTGATGACGATAGACGAGTCGGCCTCGATCCTGTCAGATATCAGCTACGACAAAACGGATGATTCTATTGTAAGTACTTTCTTGTCAGTGTCATCTATAGCTTAAGTAACTCCAGTGTTCTGTCATAACCTTCTTTAGTTCTGAGATCTGATTGTGATGTTCTTTGATCTGTGACAGGACTGGGACTCCTCCACCGTGAGGACGGTGCGACTGAAGAAACGAGAGAAAAGGGTAAGATAAGTACACGTGGACTTTGTCTCTTCGAACTTTGGTTTGGTTTTTGGAAGAATGGCTTCATGTTTTTTGTTCTTCTTGCAGCGCTCCTCAAGGAATCATGTGGACGGTCCTCCCATGGCCTCCAAAAGGACTCGATCAGCGGGCAGAACTGAGGTAAGAGATAATGTTGGCTTAAGTATGTGAAGTAATTTGATGTAGCACACAATCAGTATAATGTAAAATGTACAAAGTGCTAATTCATACTATCCTGTCAGCGGTAGCAACCTAAAGCTTTTGGTTCATTGTGATCCTGTAAATGCCTCTTAAAATGCACATTTTGGTCCCGTAGAGAGTAGTAGTATATGTAACCGTTCGTTTTTTGCATTATTATCATTATTTGTTACAGACAAATGAGACCGTTGTGACAAAGACCACAGTGACTGTCCCTGTTAATGGAGGACCTGTCGAAGCAGTTTCTACCATCGAGACAGTTCCTTATTGGACTCGCAGCAGGAGAAGAACTGGTAAGATATCTGTTTTTATTAAGAAATGATCCATGAATACTTCTTCATATGTAGATTAACTGATGTTAAGTCAATCAAAAGATTTTAATTAGATAGTTTTCATCTATCAAATTGGGTTCCTGAGAGAGTGGATGTATATTTAGGGTTAAGAGGCTGTTTGGACAATCATATAGAAGTTTTTACAGGTATAAAACACTTTGCTCTAAAATATTTATCTGGAATTGTCAAATCATCCATCACACATCAATCTTCTGGTTCACATCATTATTTTCACGGATGTCTTAAGTGTGTATTATGCGGCTGTCATGGTTTGACAGTATATTCTGCAGAGTGGTTACAGTATGGACGAATATTTACTATCTCCCTCTGTTCAGCTGCGATGGAGTGGGACTCTGAATCTGTCAGGTCTGAGGACGTCTTCAAGCATCCAGGCAACCACGAGGCACCGGCAAGGGCCGAGCCCAGCACGCCGCAGGGCAACGGAGGTGTCCGTCTTCACGAGTTTGTCTCCAAGACGGTAAGAACGCTGCTTGAGAGTTGGAGAACTGCAGACTGAATGAGTCTGACTAGAAAACCACATTTTAGGATTTAACAGTAATTCTGCTCTGGCACTGAAGTTGTCAGTGTAATCATGATTGTTTTTAGCCAAAATACGTTCATTGTTTTCTGCACAGAAACAAACTGGCATCACTGCTGCTGGTCCTTACGCGTGCAGTTCTGCTTGTGCAGCGTAATTACTTTAGTTTATTTGTAAGTTTAGTTTGAGTTTGAGAAGTGTGCATTGTGATTTTAGCTGGAGTCCTGTCTGGTGTCTTTTATAGGTCATTAAGCCTGAGTCCTGCGTGCCCTGTGGAAAGAGGATCAAGTTCGGCAAGATTTCCCTGAAGTGTCGTGACTGCAGAGTCGTGTCGCACCCCGAGTGTCGTGAGCGCTGCCCTCTGCCCTGTATTCCCAACGTCGGAGGCACACCAGTGAAAATCGGGGAGGTGAGAGAATATTTTCCTTGACTGAACTGTCTCTTAACATTGCAGACACATGCATGGGTTAATTTTTCCTCTTTCATTACCAGGGCGTGCTGGCAGACTACGTCCCCGACACGTCGCCAATGATTCCTCCTCTCGTCGTCCACTGTATCAGTGAGATCGAGCAGAGAGGCCTGCATGAAGTGAGTGGAGAGTTTCTACCCTAATAATACACAGAAATGTGAAGGACAATAAAGCCTCACATTCCTGTAATTATTTTTTTAAATCTTTTCCTAAACTGAGCCAGAGAGCTGTAACTAAGATTTTACAATCTGTTCCCGAGGGATTAAATTCATAATTGAGCTGCAGACGGCCTCCAAATCTGTTGATGGCTGAATGAGTGCGCTGCTGGTTCATCTTTCTGTTATATGTTTCGCTCCTGTCACACTTTCATCATCTGTCAGTCAGTGAACAAACAATAGTCTCGGTGAAATCTTTTTCACCAAGACCAAGTTTTTCATGCTCTTGGACATGTTGTGTCTTTTTATAAGGTCTCCAGTTTATTCCAAATAGAGATGTTGTTAGGTTCATGGTTGGTATATAAACCCTTAAAGCACAGAGATGCTGCCTCTCTTCATCTTACCTGGTAGTAAACTGAACATCTGTGCCGTCTGTATCGCCACCACCAGGCTGTGAAACAGTGGAACTTGCAGTTTTTCTCTATTTTTTTGACCTTTGATAATAACCACACATTTAATTGATTGTGTGGGGGATTAGTTGCAGCTTCAGTTTGGAGTATTAAAACTCACTGAGGAGAGTTAAACGATAAGCAGTGATTGATTTTTGCTTGTCTCCCCTCTCAGGCCGGGTTGTACCGTCTGTCTGGTGCAGATCGCACAGTGAAGGAGCTGAAGGAGAAGTTTCTCCGCAGCAAAACCGTCCCCGTGTTGAGCAAAGTGGACGATATCCACGCCATCACCGGACTCCTCAAGGACTTCCTGAGGAACCTGAAGGAGCCTCTTCTCACCTTCCGCCTGAACGGCCGCTTCATGGAGGCAGCAGGTGTGTGATGGTTGTTTCTGATCAGAGGGCTCCATAACAAAAAAAACAAAACAAAAACAATTTCTTATAGAACACAAAATAACTACATCTTTGAGTGACTTGTGTATGGCCAGCAGTAATGCACCCGACAGACCCATTAAATGCAGGTTTCATAAATGTTTCTACTGTTTTTTGCAGTTTGTTTTGAACAGTGATGGAAACCTCGGGCGAGAGGCTTTTCTGAATAAAAAAAAAAAAAAAAAAAGACCAGTCTTTGAGTTTGTTGCTCGAGTCTAATACAATCTTTTTCAAGCTGTTAGTAAAACCACACCACATCCCATTTCTTAGTCTCCGCTGATGAAACTGTATTCTTCTGTTGTTCTCCCTCAGAGGTTTCAGATGACGACAACAGCATCGCTCTGATTTACCAAACCATCGGTGACCTGCCACACGCCAACAGGGACACGCTGGCTTTCCTGGTCCTTCACCTTCAGAGGTTGGCAGCTTCTTTTCTCTTAAAAAAATAAAAACACATATGAAAATACATAATTAAGCTGTGCCCTGCAAGGCCCCAGTGCAGCTCATTAAAAGGCATTCACTCCACTTTGATGCCGTGCATGTTACTGCTATAAATCCAACTTTAATTTAGCTAAAACGCTTCAGGCAAAATTGGGTTGAGAATTTTATCGACATCTCGGCTGTATCTAATTTCATTTTTCATTTATTTCTTTTTTTTTTTTTATTTTTTATAAGTCCGAGCAACTTTTTTTTTTCTCCCGGAAATTCGGTTATTTTTATTGAGCCAAATACTCACAGCAGTCAGACGTCAAACGGATTTAATCAAATCTGATCAAATGTTTCAGGGTTGCCGACAGTTTGGACACGAAGATGGACATCAGTAACTTGGCTCGGGTCTTTGGACCGACCATCGTGGGTCACGCTACTCCCAACCCGGACCCCATGACCATCCTGCAGGACACCAAACGACAGCCAAAGGTAGAGCACAACGTTTTGAGATCCCTGTTATATATTATCTTTCTTTAGTTGAGCATGTATTTCCCCATTTGTAGTACATTTTAATGTAATAAATTACAAATCTACTTACATTTCTTTCTTTAAGTAGCAGGAAATTTTACACTGGCCATGATGGGACGGTTGTACTTCTGTAGCTGTAGCTGCTCCTTCCTGTTGCGCCATATTTGAAAACAATGTGTATTAATGAACAATATCTCGGGGCGTTCGTCTATTACAGACACATCATGTTTCCTTTAACTGCCTCGCCACAATAAAAGCCGCCCAATATTTTGCGTGTGATAGCTTTTAATTTGAACTACCCATCGTAAACGTCGAGGCTCATCTTTTCATGATGAAACACCAGATAACATTGACTTGGGCGGCGGAGAATCTGAGTGTAGCGCAGGAATGAAAACTAATAGGTGCAGAGGTAATTATAGAATGTAAATGTATCGAACGGCTGCGGCTGAAAATGTGCAGACCGTAAAATGAAACCGTTAAATCGCAAAATTACATTTTTCTTTTCTTCTGATTTGCCCACGAGGCGAAACTTAAGCTCTTAAAGTTGTGATGAGTTTTTCATACTTTATTTAAAAAGTAGACAAAAGGATTTGTGTTATCTGGTTTGTAATTATGATTACAAGAAGTAGCATAAATGTTTTTGTGAACTAGTAAGATACTGATAACACCCACACTGAGAGGCCACCAAATTTTTTTTCTTTTTCTATACAACATTTGCCTCCAGAAAATCATCCCAACACTATATGTTTTTTTAATAAATCCCCTCTGTTTTGCCCGAGGCATCTTTGTAACCAGTGTGCCATTATTGGAAAAGGATGAGGCAACGCACTGAAATAAATCTGATCGTTCTGTTTTGTTTTGTTTTTTTATTTATTTATTTATTTTTTTTATTCCTTCCCCTTCTGTTTAGGTTGTGGAGCGCCTGCTGGCTCTGCCCGTCAGTTACTGGGGCCAGTTTGTGATGGCGGAAAACGAGCAGCCGAACTTGGATCACCTGATCATCGAGAACGCAAACTGCTACGCCACGCCCGAGAGAAGTACGAGCTCGCCAAACTTCATGCGCGTTGTTGTGCAGTGATTATGCTTGCGGGTACAGTTGTTCACCATTTTATCGTTATGTTTGCAGCGACCATTCTGGGACCTCTGACTACTCCGGAGCACCAGCTCAATAAAACGCCCTCGTCCAGCTCCTTGTCTCAGCGCATGAAGTCCACTCTGACACCGAGGTAAACTCACAGGCAGCGTCTCCTCCCGCTCTGCTTCAACACCATAAATGATTCAAATATTTGGCTACAGAATACTTAGTTTTGTCTTGTTTTAATTTAGATAAAAGTTGACTTTGACACGAATCTGCAAAATATCTCATTGTCCTTCAATTCCGTTCTCTTCTCTCTCTTCTCTTTTTATTGTTTCCTCATTTCAGATTTGGGAGCAAGAGCAAATCGTCAGTCAGCATCGCTCGCCAAGGGAAATTCTTTGCATCTCCGCTCCTCAAATAATCCAAAGCAGCTGCACCTTTAACCTTTACTCATACTGCAGTAATACATAATGCATAAATGCAACCAGGTACCGCTTTTCATAACAGCTCCGAACCACCGGCGTCGTAGTCTTCCTCTGTATACTTATAATCATTTTAATATTTCACAGTGGTATGAGTTATATATTTTTGTGATTCTGTGTGTTTGTAAAAGGATTGTTTTTTTTTGTTTTGTTTTGGTTTTTTTTAAACCAAATAGTAGGTTTTTCCTAACTATGCACGCTTTTGCTGAATGTGTGAACGTGTCGTTCTCATTTCTCAACACGTCCCAACACATGAGAATGATCTGTACATTTACTCTCCTCGAGACGTGTGCTCACTAACGTAAACATTGTACTGTACAATGCAGTTTTATTGCAGCGTGCTCTGATAAAATGTAATCATTTCTTTTTTTTTTTTTTTTTTTTTTTTTGACGAGTTTTTCCAACTCATGTGTCACTCAGAAGTTGAGGAGCTCGTTTTTAGGCATTTCATTCTAGGTTGTAATTGAATGTGTCTTTTTTTTGTAGGTTAGTGTTTGCATTTCATTTCTGTTTCTGTTCAGGTTTTTATCATCTTCAGTCCCTAGATGGTTGAACTATAAGTGTGTTTTTTTTATATATATTTTAAGTACACTGCAAAAAAAAAAAAAAACAGACCTCAGAGGGAGAAGCTTGTTGTTCACCTGCATCTTTTGTCAGTCTCTTGGGAAACAAGACAAAAAAAAAAGAAAAACAAATCTTGTCGCCAGTATGTTTTACAGTTTATCTTCATCAGGAACATTGTTCACTGGTTCATGTCATGTGCTGTTAATCTGTCGGATTAATTTGCAAAGAGTTTAAATCTTTATGTTAGTGTTTGTACTGTGGGAGACTGTTTATGAGAAACTCTTGTGCAAAAGGCAGTTACTTTATAAGATTAGCCAGTTCTGTTGCTGTGGCATTAATTGATTAACTATTAGTATGCAAGTTTGTACACAAATACTCTTTTAAAACTTCATGTCACTTATAAAAGACATTTCTAACGTTTATGTAAATGTCTCCTGTCACCTCTTATTTTCTGAAACCTTCTGAGTTTTGAGCGTCTTGCTGCTGCAGGCGGTTGACGTTTGAGGCCTTTACTTTAGTAATATCTGGTTAACATCTGTTTGTAATGTTTGAACTTAAGGAACAACTGGTAAATTTAGAAACACAACGTCAAACTTTAGATACTTGGAAAGGTTTGAACTCTTCTGAAAAACGTCTTAAGTTCAGAGAAATGTGAGTCTCCCAGCAGAAAGTGACCTGAATATTTGTGTCAACACTGTTTACAGAAACTGATAAGTTCAATATGATATGAAAACAGCATTAAACTTTAGATTCATTTGTACCTTGAGTGGTTGAGTGTTGTCCACCTGGACCTGGTGTTGATATGTTTATAAATGAAGGTGTGAACCATCTGCTTTTTAAGACCCATTTGTACCTTTGATTTAAAGTAGAGTCCAACAATTGTCAGACTGAGAGCCTTAATAAACCCTTTTATTATGAGATGCTCAACCTGTAAGTTGAGGTAATAAACAAACTTTATAGTCTTAATAAAAATTAAACGCGATCATAAAACGCTACGGATATTTTTACACACAAGTGGTTTATGTAAAGATTTGTTTACAGAAACTTTATTTTACAGAAAATTTACAGGATGACCAACTCAATTCATACATATCTGTAGGTTTCTTTAAAACATTTAAAGACTCGACTGTGTACACCTCAGCGTGTGAGGCAACTGAGCAAAAATGTTCAACAAACATCAAAATTTCGGCCACGGCCAGAGGAGAGGAGTGTTCCTGACGTAGTCCTGGAAGCCCGGGTCAGATCCCCACTTCTTCATGGCCTGTTTCTCCAGGATGGGGACGCCGCTGACGTAACGAAGCAGGAACCAGACGAAGAGAGGCGAAGCTACACTCAAGTACTGGCTGCCCTGCATCACTGATGAAGCCGAGAGCCACAGGCCCGACCACTGCAGGATCTCTCCGAGGTAGTTAGGATGTCTGCTGTAGGCCCAGAGTCCACTCTGGATGAACTTCCCCTGGAGGTACAACAGTAAATTGGGCAGTACAGCTGTTACACTCAGCGAATGAGGCATTAATACAGTTTGGGAGCTGCACAACAACTTAACTTACAGCATTATCTGGGTCACGCTTGAAAAGCCATTTCTGCTGATCAGCAATAGCCTCAGTAGCGAAGCCAAGGCCCCAAAGAGTCCAGCCAATATAATCCCTCGTTCCCAGAGGTACCTCTCGCTTCTCACTGTTCAGCATGAGGGTGGGCAAGAGGGTCATAAATACCCACAGAGCTGAGAAAAACAGGGAAAAATGAATCATCTTCAACAAGGCTTCATGAACAAAATGCACCAAACCTACCTAGAATAATGAATATAAGGAGCTAGATACTAGACAGTGATTTATACGACCCATCCCTCCCTTCAGCTGAATGCTGAGCTGGTCAAGGACGATGTTAATGAAAAGGAAAGATACTTAGATCACTTCCAAGTACCTTGAATAGACCAATATACAAAAAAAGTCCCCGGGCTGTCTCTGACATTGTTGAATCTGCGATCATGACCGTCCTTTAAGATCCGCATGAAAAGGAATGTCCCCAGCCTGAAGAGAGAGAGAGAGAAGTTAACATTTGTTCACATTAACTAGGACATTATTCATTAACCTTTAAAGTTGGACATCCATCAGGCTCCCGCTATTCTGACCTTGCGAAGGACGCACTAAGACTTAACTTAATAAAGAACTAGAGGAAGGGCAGGGTATGATCCTAACAGGTGTGTGCTGCTGTTTTATTGGAGTGTGAAGGGGTGTGACTTCAAACAAGACTGAGGTCAGTGAAGCTGAGTTTACCTGAGTCCCCAAGCTGTGACCAATCCAGTCTGCACATTCTGCCGGACATGACGGGCTCCTCCCCAGATACGACTCAGGTGAGCAAGTAGAATAAATGTGCCAGATCCTGCAAAAATAAACAAAGAAGAAGAAGAAGACAGAGGTATTGACAAGCTGCTGCAGACGACTCAGACAGGTTGGGAGAAGAGTATGGTGGATGGGGCATGGTTCTAGCTGCAGAATAAGGCGTGTTCAATAAATCTTTTACCCAGGATACTGCTGAAAATTGGTTCCAAAGTTCAAGGGTAAAAAATACAAACGAGGATCGTGGAGCTGAAAGGACAACCAGGAGAAGACGAGCAGAGGAAAACTGTCGAGGTAATTCATTTGTTAATTTTTTCTTTTAGAGAAAAACCACTCACTGATGTTCGACAGGTCACAAGAGATTTATAACAAGGGGTTAAAACTGTGTTTTAAGGACGATGAGTCGATATAATTCATCTACAAATATTGTAACTTCCTCAACGGCTGACATCTGATTATTATTTTTTTTTTTACCTTTTTTATTGTTAAACAGCTGAATGATCACGTTTCTAAAATCACATGAGGCAGAAAAATTGAGGAAAAAAGGTCACGTGAGGTCAAAACATTTGCCATAAATACACGTTAATCCTCCAATCCTGGTTTGGACAGTTTGTAAAAAGTTTATCAATAGTTAATGCCCCCCCCCCCACATTCAAACCACTGAGGACCTGGACTGTCTGTGTACGGCCCTGCTGACAGGACCAATAGCTTAAGCTGATTGGATCAATGTGCAGAAGGAGGAGCTCCACAGGCTGTTTTACAACAAAGCTGGTTTAGATAACACCGGTTTTGTAACAATCTCTGTTCAAGTTTATTTGTCTCTCCTCGTGTTAAATGTTTAATAATTAAGTCACTTTTTCCAGTTTAGTTTGCATCAATTACCTTAGCTCAATAACAACCCAGGCTGCAGCATCATTCAGTTACATGTGGTTACAAGTAAACAGATCGTTGGTTTTTGTTTTACCTGCTAAGTCATAAAACTTCTCGGTCTTGAGAGCTGCAGCCGCGGCCCAGCCGACCCACTGGATGCTCAGGTCTGTCAGCGCACATTTCACCAGAGTGCTGCCCATGATCGCGTCCTGCAGCTCGGACAGCAACGGAAGAAACTGACGCTCTGTCATCGAGGGGACCACTCCTCCTTTTTTACACCCACAGAAACACAAACATGTCAGAGTGTAAAGGTCACACACGAAGGAGTGGAGCGGCTTGGCCGCGGGGGATTCTGGGTATTGTAGTTTTTTATAATTAATCTGCAGCTGGTCACAAACCGGAAGTGGGTGAATATAATTAAATATTCAACTACTAATGATCCTGTAAAAATAGTATTTAAACATATATTAGTATCCTCATACTAATGTAATGACATTTAAATACTAGTTCAATGCTGCTGTTTGTGAAAGTGGAGCTAATTTTAATGGTTTTATTTAATATTTGGTGGAATAATCTGTAATCATGTTTTATTATGTTCTGCATGTAAAATCTTTAAAGAAATACGTCTAATTTAGTCAAAAGTGAAATATAGAGCTGGGTAGCTAAAGGTAAGTCAAACTGTATAGCTACATTTCTCTGATTGCTATGGTTACTATTTCCTTTTATATGCAAAACTTATAAACATGTACAGAATATGATGTTATCAAAATAGGAAACATGCAGCCTCGTTTCTCATGACATGAGGTTTGACATGACATGTCAAGTTCATGACAACAAACCTCTTTATACACACCTGGATTAATGATGATAAAGAAAGTAGATATGAAATACCTATTTTTTATATAGGTATGAAAAAAGCAATATTATCTTTAGAGGGTTTGTGTTGAAGCATGAATACTGCACTAGAGTCAGTTTTAAATTAATTGTATTTCCAGTTTTAATTAATCTGAATTACTTATATATTTTATTCCTTCGCTGCTGAGAGACTCTAAAGACTTTAAAATGAGGACATCTCTTGCTACTTTGCTCACTGAGGTGAACACAGAGAGGTTATTTTGATCTGTTTCACTCACCCATTTGTTTGCTTACTTTGTTTAATATTGTCACATTTAAATACTGCAACGACAGAGTCAAATGTTACAGCTGCAGATCAGACTCAAGAGGCTAAAAGGTAAGAAAGTAGAGAAATCATCTGCTTGAATGAAATATGTGTTATACAGACAATATATCATGGATGTGCTGCAGGTGTGTTGCTGTAAAGTAGTGATGTTGGTGGTGTAGTCAGTCCACAGCTCGAGATGTGGGAGGAAAATATAAAATATAAATATCTTTAGTTTGTAAATTCTTCACACTACACTACACAGTTGTGTTGTTACAGAGTCCAGTGTTGTGATATGACCTGTCTTCTCATGTTTCCTTTC
Source organism: Polydactylus sextarius (assembly GCA_016801845.1). NCBI lineage: Eukaryota > Metazoa > Chordata > Actinopteri > Polynemidae > Polydactylus > Polydactylus sextarius. The sequence continues at coordinate 6,876,712 of CM028909.1, read as the reverse complement.
ATCAGCAGGAGGAAACACAAGACCAGAATAGATATGAATATGGCAGACAGCACAAGTCCAAAAGACAACTCTGGTGACTTTACTAAAAAACTCCAAAGACGGCTGAGCAGAGGCAAAGAAAAGGTAACAGTCTGTCAGATCTTCTAGATAAAGATGACATTAATTCTTTTAAATGCTGTTTGATTTTTTTTTTCCTCAGGTGCTCCAAAGGCTGGGGAAGAGCATTGAGACGAGAGATAACCAATTTGAAATCAGTCACCAGCTGTTTGTTGACCAGCAGGTAATTACTCAGGTCATCTTATCGTGTGTTTAAAAAGTTGAACAAACAATTTCTCACTGCTGCTGCCGGCCTGCCTGTCTGTCCAAACACTGGGATGATTTATCGACTTTTCATCAGTGTTACACTGCAAAAGAAATGAATCTAAAAACTGACTCAATCACTCAGACGTTTTGTCTTCTCGCAGACTGATGGAAGTCGGATACACAAAGACCTGAGGAACTACATCAACGCAGTCAGAGGTGAAACAGACTTTGTTGCTTCTTGTAGTTGCTGCAGTCCTATAGATCCGTGTCCTCTTCAGTCTTCATACAAACTATTCTGCTTGTTGCAGACATGCGTGAAGCATCAAGACGCCTTTCCCAGTCTCTGTTTGATGTGTATGAATCCGAATGGGCTGGAGAAGAAGAGCTGGGAGCCTTTGTAGAGGTCAGATACCAGTGATGAGACAGAATAAACTCACTCTACTGCTGCACGCTTTTAGTTTTACAAAGTCAAAAGCAGCAAGATTCATAGATCAGCAGAGGAATAAATCCCCCCACCACACAGTTCTCCCTCTCTTCATACATAATTGATGTAATATTTATGCTGTTCCTTTTATTAATAAGGGGGAGGATCTCCTGTGGAATGACTATGAGGTGAAGTTATTAGACCAGGCTGTTCGTACCATGGAGTCCTACATGAGCCAATTCCCAGATGTCAAGGTATGTGAGCAAACATAACTGAATACACAGACAGACAATAGTCCTGAGAGCAAAAACACACACCCACACACACATGGATAATACATCAGGATCATCTCATCCTTTTTTTTTTTTTTTTTTCAATCTGCAGGATAAAGTTGCCAAAAGGGGAAGAAAACTGGTGGACTACGACTCCACCCGTCACCACCTGGAGGCACTGCAGGCCGCTAAGAAGAGGGATGATATCAAGATTAACAAGGTCATTAAAAATGACACAGCAATCTTTTTTTTTTTTAGGCCTGTGTGTGTGTTTTCATCTGAAATATGCATTAAAAATAAATCAGCTTTTCATCGTTGCAGGCAGAGGAAGAGATGAAATCTGCTAGAAGTGTCTATGAAAACATAAACAACGAGCTGAAACAGGAGCTGCCTGCGCTTTATAAGAGGTCTGATTTAATATGTTTTTATTACAAAATGATTTTTGTAGATTTATAGCTTTGTTTAACATAATGAGTCAATGTTTTTCTACTTTAGTCGTATCGGATGCTACGTGGCTGTTTTCTCATCTCTGTCAACTTTACGAGACATCTTTTTTAAGGAGATGCACAAGGTATGTTTACATCTAATTTGGTTCGTTGGTGTGTTTGTTGTCATAATTTTTTTTTTAACCATCAATCTCTTCGTTTAGATCAATCAGGATCTAAATTGTGTGATAAAGGAGCTGCAGGCTCAGCATCCAGACAATGTGTTTGCTGTGAGGGGACTGCAACCGTAAGTTTTACTTCATTCAGAAACAGTCATCACTATGTCCATTATCCAAATGTTCTGAGGCCAAAGCTTTGTTGTTTTTCCTTTTACTAAATTGCAGATATGGCTCGCTGAGGAGAAAGACTCTGGTGTCTCCCAGGGCCTGGAAATCCAGTTTTTCTGATTTTAACAGGAGCTACTCTCCTAGAACCAGCCAGAGGTTTAGTTTCAGATCCCCGGACAAACCTCTACGTGGCACTTTGTCCAGAGAGAGCAGCTCTCTCACCGTCTCCCAGCAATCTGCACCTCTGGACAAGCCCGGCTCAGAGTCCAGGGACCTGGACGTCGAATTGAACCACAGCGAGGCCCCCAGCTCTTCTGCTGCAGCAGCCGGAGCGATGGAGGGAAACGAGCTGAAGTCTGGAGACAACAACAAGGAGGTGGAGGTAGAAGGAGAGGAGTCTGAACCAAAGCCTCCTACAGAATCTGATAACAGGGGAGATGATGAGAAAGCTCAAGGGAGTGAAAGCAGCTCTGAAGTGAACAACTCCTACGAGTCAGAGAGTCTGGAGGCGACGCTGTCTGCTGTGGACAATGGCCTGCTGCACATCGAAGAAGATGACGACAGCCTGGTGACACATGACGCTCGGAAATCAAATAGTAAAGTTTCTGGGTTGAACTCTGACACCAAGGCCCCGAATGTTCCTAATAAGGTTTGTCATCTGAGGAGCACACAGTTGATTCAGGCCTCTCTGAGGTATTTACCACCGTTTTGTGTCACCACTCGTCCTGTTTCTAAGTGTTTTGTTTTGTTTGTTTTCTAGGATGTTTCTGCAGAAGTAGAAGTGTCCCTGGATTCCAAAAGCACAGTGGTTTAAATGTGTCCAACCGTGACGTGAGGTCGGTGTGTGTTTTAAAGCGCTCAATCTGTTTCATATTATCATTCCTCTTCTCCCTCTGTCCATTGTTTCTGTGTTTGACTGAGTTTTTTTTTTTTTTTCCTCTTTATATATAAATGTGTATCTGCCAGAACAGAATAGCACAGAGGAGAGTGACGTCAACAGCTGCACCAGAGAAAAAATGTGGAGACAGCTGCTCCGACATTACCAACTGGAGTCATGAGTGATGATCTGTTGCTGTTAGTGTTCTTATTCAACTTTTATTGAAATCAACTGTAAATACAGTACACTGGGTCTTTAGGATTAACTTTTGATATATATTTTTTTTTATTACATCCTGTTTTCATCTGAATTATCACTCATTGATTTATATCCTGCATCAAACAGCTGTGTTTTGTAACCAGATTTTATGTGTCTCATGTTGCAAACGTCAGGTTTACACTCTTAGAGAACATCTGACTACACTTTCAGCTACACTCATGTTGCCTCTGACCAAAACACTGAAGGTTTCAAACATTATATTTTTCATTTTTTATCCATTTCTGATGGCAGGGATTCATTTTTTTTTACATTTTCTTTTTCTTTCCATTTTAGCTTGAATTAAATGTTTGATTCTTTCTACACACAAAATGGGAATCTGGACCTTAAGTACGAATTGTGAAGAGAAATTATGGTATTTATCCCTTTAATGCACAGGTTATTACTCAATAATTTACTTAATTGTGGTTATTTCACAAATATTTACATCTGAAGCTGAGATATATAGAAATCTTCATGGAATTTGTACACAAAAAATAAATAAATAAATAAATAAAATAAAAAATTACACTGAAAACTTTGTCTCAGTAGATGTGATAATATATCTGATTTTGTAATGATAAATAGTTTAGAATTAAGAAATTTTTGTCTTTTCTGGATCAGTTTGAAAATACACAATATTTGTTTCTGTTTGAGTCATTAAGGAACAAGACATTAAACGTGAGCTTCCTTAAATGTGTTGAGATCAGCTGACCTCAGTTTCTTACTTCTTGATTTTTTATATAATATATCATGGCTTTGTATCAGGAATAGAGAATCACTTCCTAGTTTCTCTTATTTCATAGGTAACAATGAAGTACTGTTTTTTCCCACAATCTGAACTCAAATATGGTGGGAGGAAGGCGACTGCAGACAGTTTTAATGTCAACGTTCACAATATTTTCAGCTTGTTTTCTTCACCTACATGGACTCAAGGATAAACTGATTTAGATTTTAGTGGCTAAAGGTCAAAGATCAAGGTCTCTATGATGTGAGAAAACTCTTTTTTTTTTGCCTCATGAACACAATTTCTCAATAACACTTTAAGGTAATCACCACAAATTTTGCAGAAATGTTCACTTAGCCTCAAAAATGATGATTATGTTTTTATAGTCAAAGGACAAAGGTCATTCTGAGCACACACGGCCATAACTTATGATCTTGCAACTATGATAATGTCTTTGTGATGTGAACACAAAAGCCTCAGAGTTGACATATTTATATAAGAATGCAAAATTACGAAATCAACTAATATGAGGCTCTGAAAGAAACTGAGAAAATAAACTTGTATGTCCTCATCAGGGTTATCTTGGTTTTGGGTGTAGAGCCATCATATTTACAACAGAAAGTGTGTTTTAAAAACTGTGGGTGTGGGGCTTGATATACATGATTTATCAGGCAGGAATGATATGAGTCGAGCTCCAAACCCGACTGACTCAGTGGTGCAGGGTTTGAGCTGGTTGGACATGGTTTCTGATCTGTTTTAATTTGGCACCAAAACAAAAAAACAGCTCATGCTGCTCGTGCCAATCTGTATCAAAGGCCTTCTGTGGCAAGGAAACAAAAATACCACATGTATGCACAGTGCTGTTAACAATTATTTACTAGGAAACACATATTGCTTTTGGCTTGTTGTGACTTAATCCAAATGGAAAGGTGCTGCACCGTCTCTTCCAACACTTTGAGGCTGCAAAAGCATGAAATCAGTGTTTCCCCCAGTGTTGAGCCGCTGCCCGCTGCTGTTTTTGTTTGCAGCCGACAGAGATTCAGAGCCGTAACAGCCACATCATGTGCCACTTGCTCTTCATTTAATCAGGTCTCCCAGATCGCGTAAGTAGAGTGCTGGCATGGTCAAATGGAGAGCGGCCAATAAAAGATGCTACCGAGTGACATTATGGAAATTATATGCTCACCCAACCTTATCTTAATGCAATGCTAAATCACCAGAAAACCCCTTAAATAGTTGTTCAGAAACAACCTGGTTCATTTATAAGTTAAAACACCACAATATCCACAATAAAAAAACAAGTACTCTGCCTGCTGTGAATTTGCCAAATGAGCAAATTCAGTATATGAGCAAATATCAAAAGGCAGCGAGTCTGTACGAGAGCTGGTATCAGCAGCAGTCGAGCCGACTCGAGGATACAGTTTTGTACGAGTTTGCAGTATTAAACAATCTTATTGTGTGCTTAAAAAGATCGATTTGACAATATATTTTTTTGCGCTGCAAACAAAACTTGATTTCTTTTTTTTTTGTAAAATATATGAGCTGACAGTAAAATTGTAAAGATTGCAAGCATATTATCTTTATTAGTTTTGTTGGTTTTGGTCACAGACTTCAGCCGGCGGCCTTGTCTGGATCTACTTATTCTACTTATTTGGAACTTCTCATTTCTATTTTGGTAGTTAAACCAGGAAACTCTGATAACATGCTGATAACAGATGAATGAACAAAGCAGAAACACGTAGTAAGCCTGCAATATTGTTTCCTACATACAGCTAGGGTGAATGATTTCACTGTTATCTGACGCTAGTTTACTATGCTAACATGAGTGCTAATGCTCATGCTAACCTCAAAGATTGTAAATAATGCTTAAACAGTGAAGACAGACATGCAGTGAGCATGTGAGCCTCCATTTTCTGCTGCAGGTCCATCTCTGTGTCTCATTTAATAATGAAAGTATGACATTTTTTATTGTTGGAATTAAACAAAATGTCAATGAATAGATGCAATTTGTAGATAATTCTTCATCTTATGATCCAAAAAGAAGTGAACCAGCTTTATAACGCTGAAAATCCACAGTTAAAGCTTGAATTTAACCTGTTTAACAATAAAATATAACTATTCTGACAGCAACAGTAAACATCTTTAACTAATTCATATGGCACACCCTGCAGAAAGCATGGTTCATTCATTTACTGTCACTTTATGCTACTACTTCAATAATAACAATAAAAAAAATATAGTGGAAAAAATACAAAAATGTCTTAAACACACATTCATAAGTTAATCCAGGACATTAATTATCACTTAAATAAATGCAAACAGTCCTTCTCATTTTGCCACTGTGCTTTTTTAATCGATTATAAAACATTTTAAAACAGATTATTTTGCTTCCTCAAATTAAAAAATTCAGTTCCGTACAACAGGTGCAGAGGTGACCACGTGACCACACCTGCAACAGCAGAAAACAGCAGCAAGACGTTGACACTGATTGACGGGAGGCTCCAGAATATATATTTATATTTTAAAATCTTTTTCACGTCACTGAGATTCTGAATTAATAATTTAGAAATCAGTTTGAGTAAAATCAAAACGTCGTTAACGAGTATTTCAAATTTACAAATCATCAATCAACCGTTAACGTTGTATTGGGGGGGTCGTGGTTGCTAGGGTAACAGTACGTAGCTCCGCCCTGTAGTGATACATCTCGTGCGCAGACGATCTTCGACGCGAGAGAGGAGGAGAGGAAAGGGAGGGGTCGGAAATCGAGAGCGTGCGCTGCATGACTCACGAGTGCTAAGGGGAAAAAAAAGTATAACTACTTACTGTATTACACTGTGGCACTTTTAGACGCCAGAACAGTCACAAGGGAGTTTAAGTTTCATACTTAACTGTTAGGGTAAGTTTTCGCCAACAGGTTGGTTAACTTCGAAGAGAAAAACAAAACAAATTTATCTGAGATTATCAGTCTTTTTTTGGGGGGAACCGCTGCGCCCAGGTAAGTAAAGCTGAGTAAACAGCTGTGAATGAACAAACGTCCGCTTCGATTGTTCTGCGTTTGTCGCGAGTCGAAAGAACGTTTAGCTCAATTTAACATCGTAACGAGTTAATTTTAGCTAATTCAATTAAAAAAAAACTGTCGGTGAAGTGGTTTTGTTAAGTAAAGGTCAAACTGATTTTTTTTTTTCCACTCAGAAGAAGACAAAGAAAGTCGGTGGAAAAATAAAGGACGTCGATTTAAAAAATGGAACGTTAACGCCGGTAACGTTCTTAACGGTTGATTTTAGAATTTGAAAATAAATCACGTCGTTTAAAGTGACGCGGTTAAACAGCTGCAGCTAACGATTATCTTGATTATCGATTAATCTGCACGTTATTTTTCCTGATTATCTGTAAACACGTTGGATTCTTTTATCGATTATATAAATTATTAGTTGAAAAGCTAAAAGCTGCGAATGTGTGATTGATTGATTAACAGATTAATTAACTGATAGTGTTTTAATCGATTAATTATTGATTATGCCAGTGAGATGTGCCTGCTTTTTTTTTTTTTTTTCCTTACAGGTTGGCTTTGACTTTAAGACGCAACCATGAATAGTAAGTAATCAATATCAATCAGTGTTATTGATTAGTGCTGATTTATTTGTAGTATCTTGTGTTTGTGTCATTCACATTTGGTTTATAAAGGTGAAGCAACAACTAGACCCAACAACCACCAGGGGCCTCAAAAAACCCTCCGGGGCCACGTCCCCTCTGAAAAACACCAGTTTCATTCATCAACTGGTTTTACTAGTTATGATTTTAAAATGCACTCTGAGCAAAAACAAAAAAAAAAAAAAAAATGGCTAAAAGTTGTGACCCCAGATCAGTATTATTTCATTTCTGTTTGCTTTAGGTTGCTGTTTACACCTGTGTATTGTTTATTATCCTACCACATGAATGTTGGACAGTGTCTAACAAACACCTACATTAACTATTCATTGACTGTTCCTGACAGTAATAAAAAATTATTATTACAGTTCCCCAAAGCTCAACCTGACTATAACCATTAATAAATTATTTAAATAGTTTTGCCCTCCAGACCTCCCAGGATGTAAAGGACTCAACTTGGTGATTTCTGTAGTTACATTTTCTTCAAAAATGTGCATTTGTTGTGTTCATGTAAATGTTTGAGATGCTTAATAAAAATAATTGTCAGTCGACGGTTGTTTATCACATTTTTGTGCCTTAAACCAAAGAGTGTTTTTTGCTTTGTTTACTTATCTTTGCTTTAATTGCAGATTTATTTGTGTTTCTCCTTCAGTAAAAATGTTGTTAAGGAGTGTTTTGTTGTGCTATTATTATTTCTTCCACCACTGGCGTGTTGTCTGATTAAGTTATTGCATCACAGAGGATTCGGAAATAAATGAGGGGTTGTAACCTTTGTTTGAGTTTCAGACTGTAATAATCAGATTACTGTGTCACAACACTTCGTATTCCCTCCTCGGGCAGCAGCTATGTTGTTATACAAGTCGGTGCTAGCGGACTGTGAGCCGGAGATAGAGGCCTGTGACATTTTTAACATGCTTTTTTATCTGCCAGGCTCAGATACGGTGCCTTTAACAACAGATGCTGCGCCTACACCCACAGCTCTGATGCAGAGTAAGTACACTGTGTTTTTTTTTTTTATCATCTGTTGTGAATGGACTGGCTTAGCTTTGAATGCTGTGGCTAGAAAGTATTGGGGATATATATCACATCCATAGTGTTTTATCAACACATATATTGATCGTGTTTTTCTTTACAGCATCAAGCAGCATGATTCCCAGACAAGTAGAAACAACCATGATTCAGGGTAACTGCACTTTTTTTTAATCGTTATCTTTTCTGTTACTTGCATTTAAACCAGTCTTTTCCAGGACATAGTGTAATTTACTTTCCTATTACCTTTAATTTTTTTTTTTTTTTTTTTTTTTACCTCATGTTACGTGTCACTAGTTCTTTAAAAATTTAATCTATTTGTTTTCTTTTCTTTTCTCAGCGGTAACAACAGCAGCAGCTCCCACAAGTACAGACTCGGCAGTCATTGCAGGTAACTGCTTGTCGTTTATCCTCTACTTTTATTTTGTTGAAAAGCCGGGTCTTAAATGTCTTATAACCTTTTACTCTTTTTGGTTTATTTTTTCCAGTGGTTATTATTCTCATCCTGTTGACGGTCGCTGCTTTGAGCTTCCTGCTTTATCGGTATCTCTGCCACAATAAAGGAGACTACAGGACGACGGGGGAGCTGGCTCCAGGCGAGGACCCGGACGATGAGCACTCTACCCATGCTCCGAGTGAAAAGAAGGAATACTTCATCTAAATGTGGTGGATCATTTTTCGTGAGTGGTGTTTAAGGAAGAAGTGCAGGCCTGAGAGGAAATAGGACTGTTTTTTTTTTTCCCCCTGTATCTGTTTATAATGAAGGCCGCTACTTGCTGCACACTGTTTGGAGGATTACCTTGTTAAAGATTTTGTTCTAAAAAAACGAAGAAAAGCACAGGTGCACGAGCTAAACCAAAGATATTACTGTAAGAGCGAATATTTATGGAGCGAGGAGCAGGTGACAGATGACAGGTGTGCACATTAGCAGGGCGAGGCGTCAAACAGGTGGTGGGAGTTTTAAAACGTCCACAGTCACAGTTACATGATCACTAAATGCTCAACAACTGTCAAAATGTTAAGATTCGATTGTATGTTACACTATTTATCTGCATGTGTACGTATTGTGTTTGCGAACTATGTGCACAGTCTGTTCTGGTGCCAATGAGGGCAGTTACTTTTATATTGATTTCCTTTGTTTTATTTTTCTATGCAGTTCTTAAATAAGCTTGTAAAGCTGCAACCTTTTAATTGTTGCATCTGGTTTTTGTTGTACCTGCCTTTTTTTTTTGGTTTGTAAACGTTTATTCCAGATATCGTTACTGGTAACTTCCCTGTTTGAGATAAATATGGAAGTTAATAAAAACCTTGTTTTTCTTGTGTTATCATAAATGTCTGGCGGCTGATCTTAAATTAACCGTAGTTATTGAAGGTTGTTCGGTCTTTGTCGACAGTTTTATGATTTTTTTTTCTGTTCAGCATCAGTTAAACGGAGACATCAGGTTTAAAAAGACGCCAGATATGAATCTGATTGTGTCAGTAAAGATCGATGCGATAAGATTCATGGTGGGATGATGGAACAAAAGAGTCAAGTGACAGTAAAACTCACAACATATGAAGGTGATTTAACCAAAAAATACAGAACCGTTTTTTTAAAATTCAGTACCCTTTTTTAAAAATATTATATATATATATATATATATATATATATATATAAGTGACAGTATTTTGTGTTTTTCTCTACTATATGTGAACCAAACTCAGGTGGCTGGTGATAATTTCTGACTGATAAACCTCAGTGATGCTGGGACGGAGGCCAGCCAAGTAGAAGGAGCCACTCAAAACGATAAAATAAGTTGATAAAAAGTATAAATTACCGTTGATTCGTTCAGGCTGTAACAATACGATAAATCTGAAACCCAAGACTCGTATCACAAAAAATCAATACGTGCTCCCAGCTCCGGATGAATTTCTTCTTCTGCTTCTTCGTCGTCGTAGATGAAATGAAATAACAAAACGTGCGCATTTGTTTGAAATTTCCAAAATAACCTTTATTCTAAACTTACATTTTAAATTTTAAGTTTAGTATAAAAAAGTTAAGTGCACCTAAGTTTTTTTTTTTTTTTTTCAAAGTATTCCATCTTTGACATGTCTCAGCAAACTGTAGTGACACTCATCTCCTTTAGTAATCTTAAAAGATAGAATGTGTACCAAAGTCCATCACATCACTTTAGTACATACATCTATTTTTTACAAAATATTGTCAAGAGAATCCCTGAACTATAAATGTCCATAATCCTTCAACAAAGAGTGATCCATTTGCTGGCTGTGGTTGGCATAGCATCGACTGGTCAGCTGTAGATTACAGTACTTCATATTGCTGGGACAAAGCCACCGTTATGTTGCTTAAACACACAATCGGTATAGAGATGGCAAAAAAAAAAAAAAAAAAAGAAACTAAATAATAATAATAATAATAATAATAATAATAAAACGAAACATTTGTGGTTTTTATTTCAGGTTTTAAAAGCTGTGGCCTCGTCTCTATAAAGCTGCATGAAACAACAGCGTGAATGAGAATTGATGTAAAACTGAACCTATTTTTTATTTTATTTATTTATTTGTGTATTTATTTAAATAATACTACATCGACACGTTAAACACGTCCGGTGGTTTAGCAGCTTCACGGTTCATTAGATGAATGAAGTAGCTGTTTTATTTTTGTTTTCATTTTGTTTTTTTTTTTTGCTGATTTAACACTGAAAAATCACTAAATGTTGTTTAGTTTGTAACAGAATCTACGTCCCGGAGGCCAGAGCTGTTAAAACATGACACGTTATGTCGGATACCCAGCGATACATCAACGCTACCAGACGACAAATAAATGATGAAGAATATCTACAAATATCATCAATAGATGATGGCATCCATACAGACTTCTAATCTAGTTTCAATTCTCTTATTTTATTTTAGTTTTTTATTTTATGTTTGCACGACAATGACGTTATGTTAAAATAATTTCTGAAGGTTTTATTTAATTAGCAGCACAAAAAAAAAAAAAAAATACTAATTACGCCGACAGTGATTTAGCCTCGTTGCAACCGTCAGTTTACCGAACAACACGACACGTTGACATTGTTTGTTTTTGTTTTTTTAAGAAAATGGAATAAACTTGATGAAAACAAGAATTATTTTAAAATCTAAAAAAAAAAAATTTTTTTTTTTTTTTAAATCTCACAGCTTTTTTTTGTTTGTTTTTAAAAAGGCAATGAAATCAGAATAATAATAATAATAAAAAAAAGAGAGTAGCCCCTCGTCCGCGACTTCTCCGATTCGTTTAGCAGTGCATCTCAGATAAAAAGTATTTCATCAAATTTTGTACATAGAAAAAAAAAAGGTGCAAAAGTATGCGACAACTTAAAAAAAGAAAGAAAGATGCGCCTGAACCACATAAAGTGACATTAACACATTTAACCAACATCAAACGCAGTCACGTCGGACTGAAGGTTCGATGTTACCGACGGTCATGTGACTGCTTTTCAATGATATGTTTGCTTTTAAATTGTGACATTTAAAAAAAAGAGAAAAATTCAAGTCACAACCAAACATAAGTGCATTGTAGACCAAATCTTTGGTACAACCAGCTCATTGGTTATACTAACAAAATTTATTAGCCTAACTAACTCGTGAAACATCACTTCAATGTGGAAAAGTAATTGAAGGAAAACGTCGAAACATTTAAAGTCTCTCTAAAGTAGAAACTAACTGTATCACAAAGGTGACGTTCTCCTATGGTGGAAAAAAAAAAAAAGAAAAAAAAAAAAAGGTGAAATCCAATTCAAACCAAATGATGCTTTGTGAAACAAACAAACAAAAATGGAAAGTAGTTACTGAAAACCTGTACAATAAAACATTTAGTGTATAAAGTCTGGGTATCCGACGGTGTAATAGAAACAGGAGATGGAAAAAGAAAGAAGAAAAAAAAAAAAAGCTAAAATGTTACACCAACCACCCCTTCCCGTTCAACTTACGATTTGGATTTACTTTAAATTTCTTTCCTTTAAGTTTACTGAAGTTAATTTGCTTTAAATTAGGGCTATCCCCAGTGCTCTTTGGCACTTGACTATGTTCATCTACAAGTTGCCCAACAAGGTACAGTAATTCACTTTGGATATTGCATTGCATTTTTTTTTCTTCTTCAATTGTTTACTTTAATTCAATTTATTCAATTTACAAGTGATTCAAATGCAACAATCTGTCAGATAGGCAGTTCACTGTGCAACAGATTTACCGTGGTATTTTGGATACTGTGCAAAAGACAAGACAATTCTAACTAAAAGCATCCAGGATGCAGATTTTTTTTTTTTTTTTAACTTCGTATAATCGAGATGTAATTTCTCTGATTATCATCATACTGGTATTTACATGAAACTATTACACATCTATTAATTTAACTACACTAAAAGATTTCAAAAAAGACAAGTGGAGATTTCTTCTTTTTTTTTTTTTTTTTAAACTGCAACTTTGTAACTGCGTTTCACTTTCACCATAAAGCAGCTAAACTAAATATTGCAGGTCTGGTAATTCAACGTTTCATTTACTTAGCTTTACAGGTATACAACAACATCTCAAATGTAATTTGTGATCCATCTGGTTAAAGAGACCGGGTCTCATCAACAAATGCCTTAAGAGGTCAAATCTAGAGTGACCAAAGAGGTTAGACCCAGTGAAGAATTATGGCATGAGTTCTACAACATTAAAAATCTGCAATTATCCTCTCCAGGCAGTGGCATTTTATCGTTTCATCTCTATGTCACAAGTGGAGTACTGTACCTTTCACCAGGGCTCTAAATATTACATTCCGTTAGGTGATATCAGTATTGTGGCATGGCCAAGCAGCCTGAAGAGGGAGGCATATGGGATGGGAGTAAAACTGGGGCGTCATTTGGGGACGGGGGGGCAGGTGGGGTGGGGGCACGGTTTAGGCATGATGGAGGAGTTGAGAAGTTGCTGTTACCAGATGGTATAACCTCCACTAGATCCACCCAGGAAGAAGTTGCTCTTGCGCTGTGTCATTACAACGTTGGCACCCTGCATGGCAGCCAGCTGAGCTGCGTTGGGGGGGTGTCCAGGAGGTGGTGGCTGGAAGTGGGACACAGACATATAATGTAATAAGATCACATCTCAACTCAACAACATCCAAACCGAGAGATCAATTCGGCTCTTTTAAGTCAGTCAACTGGGGCGGATACTCACTGGGATGGAAACGCTGCTGCCTGCTGTGAAGCGAGCACCAGCATCAAAAGCCGCCATCCACCATCACTGTTGAACCATGTGGATACATGGCTCCCATGGGGTAATAAGCCATGGGGACGTTCTGGCCCACGGGCCCAACGGCCATAGGTGCCTGCATGGGCATAAACACCTGAGCACCAGGGTAGGGAGACGACATCTGAGGCATCTGACCAGGCACCTGAGGTGGAAGCACATATCTGGGAGGGTATATCTGCAAAACACAGAGGTTTAAAGGTTACTGTGAATAGTCATTACATTATCATATGACTTATAAATACAATTTATATAAAAGTTACCTCAGAATATGCAGGTGGTGTGTCTGTGTAGGGAGGTGCCTGAGGAGACATTTGCATAGCAGGAGGGTATACAGGTGCAGTGCTCTGCTGAGGGTACACAGCCTGCTGTGGATATGAACCTGCAAAACAATAGTTTTAGTTTAGAACAAGTAGTTTTCCTTAAAAGTAAATGACACAAAAACCTTTGACCGAGTGACTGGTGACTTGAATTTTAGCGGCAGCGACTTGTGAAGTTTCAGCAGTAAACAACATTTTAACATCAATACATTTTCATCACTTCCAGGAAGCAGATGAATTCAACACATATAAAGATTTATTCTTTTTATTCTTGTGCGGCTTTTAATTTTATATTGTTTATTCAGGATTTTTTTTAATTCTAAACACACAAACCACAGCTTAAATTGTTAACTATCTTTAAAAAATAAATCGTATTTTTGAATATAATTGTGTAATTTATCAAAAACATATTGTATAGATGCAAAAATGTAAAATAAAATGTCTTGTTCCAGTTTCTTAAATATGAATTTCAGATTTTCTTTGTCTTCTCATCTGACAAAGCTACATTTTAAGGCCTCAAAGTGAACGTTTGGGAAATTACAACCAAAGATAAACATCTATAAACCTGGCTGCCGTTTGAAAAAAAAAAAAAAAAAAAAATCAATTATCTGATATTTGTCTTAAAGTAAATAATTAAATACGTATTTATGATTTCTTGTTATTATAGATGCATTTTATATTACTTTCTTGGTTATTTTTTTTAGTCAGCAAATATCCAAATAGCAAATTCCCAGTATCAATTGTAATTGTATTAAGGTCGTGTTTTGTCTGATGAGAAGACAAAGAAAACAGATGTTATTCGCATCCGAGAAGCTGAAATCGAGACATTTTAACCATTTAACTAATATATAATATACACAATTAAATTACCAGGTTAGCTGCTGTTTAATTAATCCAACTAATCAGTTTTAATAGACAGATTCACCAAGTTGAAGTTTGAGTTTTTTTTTTTTTTTTAGGAAATAATGTGTGATATTTTTATTAATTCATCAACATCTGGGTAGCTACAATCTGAGAATTTGAACATTTCCGGTTTTGAAAAAAAAATGAAACCATTGTTCAGTTATCAGATTAGTTGCAGTTTCGTTTTCTATTAATACAAACTAAATTTGAAAAGAAGAAAAAAAAATACATTGGGTCGTATTTATACATTCAAAATATGTAAAGGAATTAGGAATAAAATGAAATTACATGATACAGAATTAAATTCCTTTGCTTGGCTCCTTCAAAACAAGAGGAAGCAGTTTCCATCTTTGCCAGTAAAACCCGTCTGAACAGAGTGATGCTAGCTGACTGAAAATATGAGACTTAGCCAATAAAATGGTTTGAGAATATAAAGATGACAATAAATTTAGATGTTCACGAGCAGTTTAACATTTTTAGTATCCGACCGTAAACAAAAAAAGGCCACGTTGAACATGATCGTGGTCCGTGTTAAAGCAGAAAGCGTCGGGGTTTATTGTCATGTACGTAGCTAAACGTGAAGTCCGCTGCTTCAGATGTGGCCATAACGACAGCTCTTCATCTCCGTTAATAACGTCAGCGTCGCATAGCGAACAGCTGACTAATGACCCGAACGACGTCTGGACAAATACCTTTGTTGTTCATTGCTGTGGTCTGATCCGGACGTTGAAGAATATCAGATTAAAAAGAGGAGACTCTGCGTATGTAGTCACGGCCTTATAACAGGTTACGGCTGCTTCACGATTTCTCCACTTCCTTGTTTTTCAGCTTCTTGTTGTTGTGGAAGTGGTGACGTCACTCGTTCTCTATGCGTGTTTTCGCTCGACGCATGCAGTGCGTCGGCTCCGAACCCGCGCGGGCGCCCCCTACCGACAGACACGGAGAAAAGGCGCCGACGGTGAATTGTTCTTTCATGCACAAAAGAAATGTGTGTGTAATATATATATATATATATATATATATATATATATATATATATGATCAGTATCAAAAATAATGCAGTGATTAGTCTCAGAGCATAAATAGATCATAAAAAAATGAACTCTTAATAGCTGTTTTGCATATTTAAAGTGTATCTCCATGGCAACACTTTACTTCCTGTTTGTTTCAGATATACATCTGCCTCCTAATGTTTAATGTAATATTAGAAAAAAAAAAAATGCTGCCAAAAATATATATCCAGCTATATTACATAGAGTTATTATACAGGTATGTGGCATAGAAAAAACTTTGCAATTACATTAAAAATTGATTGAGAGCTTATAACCAAAATACACAGTTATAATTACATGGTTTCACTTCTGTCTTTTGAAAGCACTGTCACTTTATTTGATGTGTTATAACTGAGCCTTGAAACTGAGAAAAACAATACTATTTATGGTCATACTTACTATCATTTGTAATAGCAAATATGATGGCTTACTGGAACATATAATTATTTACCAACACAGGAACAATGATGGGTTCTACTGACTGATTCATTGTTGTTTCTTTAACTGAGATGAAATGATGCAATTGATCTAGTGTTTGTTGCTGCTGTCATGAATGTGGTGAAGAGAATGTAACAATAACAACTTGATAAAGAGGTCAATTCAGGTCAGGTTCAGGTTCATTGTCCCACTTGGCAAATACAAATGTCAGTAATAAAACCAAACAGTTCTGAATTTCAACAAGACCTTGGAGTAATCGTTCATATAATCACCAAGAACAAGTTTGGTTGAGTCTTCTTCCAATATTTATGTAATAATTGACTTGATACGAGACAGTACTGGTGCATTCAAAAACAGATACATCTGCTTATTTTAATAGTCCGACAGTTTCAGGGTGTTTTAGTTTCAACATTGTCATGGTAAAACCCTTTCAGAGAAATGTATGACTGAGTCGACACAAAGTGAGCAGCTAAGCTTAAATAATATTTCTTTTTGATTATCAATAAGTATCATTATTGTCTATTTATTAATTGATCAGCTGAACCCATTGCATTGCAGTTCCCTAAAGCCCTTAGTGATGTCCTTACATTCTTGATTGATAAATGATTAATCAATTATCAAAATAGTTATTGATTGATTTTGTGCCTGTCTCAGCCACTGATTTATTAATCAAATAGATGTAGCAGTTTTATATGTTGTTCAGTGAGTGCACCCAGATGTATTCATAATTCATAATGAGTTTCAGATTAATAAACAACAAACAAAATCAAGTTTTTGATGGTTTTGTTTTTAGCTCCATTATTTATCAGAGTCATTTGTCCCCACATTTATTCTAAAACTAGTTTCTGAATACTAACAGTTAAACTATATTCATCCAGTAACACAAAAATAAATACATGAACCACATCCACACACGTTTCCTGTCACACAATGTCAGACACTCAGGTTGTGGGAGGAAGTGCAGCCATTTTATTCTTATGTTTTCAAAACAATATGCGTATATATGTTTATAACAAAGGAGCAGAGAGAGTTGTGTTCGTGTTCATGTGGTTGGTTTGTTAGATAAATGGTAACATTAGGATTGAAGTGTGTCATGTATTATTTCTGTGTTGACTGTGCTGATCTTTTATTTGGACGCGGCCCCTTTAAGAGAACCATGGCACCTCTCAAGTCGAGGCAGACATTTTTCAATGCAAGGTTTTTTTCTTGCATAAATTATGTTCATGACGTAGTGCAAAAGGCCAATTTTGTAGCAATTTTGCGCGACTTTACAGCTTAAAAGAGGATTTTGTGACACACCTCGAGGATTTCTTTTGACTTGTCTGAAGTGTTGCAGAAAAAGGGCATCGTCATAAAATATTAAGAGACAGAGAGGAGATCCTAACATTGCAAACCCTCCTTATCAATGCAAATACCTCTTTTGTGTGCAGTCACAGCGCCTGTCTGGGAGCTGAGATGAATTTTTAATTATGTGTGACCGAAACAAACTGTGACAAGGACCTTTTATAAGAGCCGGGGATTACGGAAAATAAGCTGCATTTTTTACGCGGTAAGTTGAATATAATAACCGGACTCTGCTCCAGTCTGATGTTCGCGCAAAGCAGCGAAATGGCGAGAGGAAATGAGTTTTGGTTAATATGCAATGTTAGTAATTAGCATAATTTATATATTTATGATAAAGAGAGGGAAATACATAATATTCGGTGTGTGTGCACGGGTCGGGATGATTTCTGTCGCCGGGGCTCGGTGCTTAGTGGTTGTCTACAAAAGTGGACGACGCGGCGAGACTTTTATTGGGCAGGATGGGGGTGGGGAGCCCATCAACACCCGCTGAAGTTTTTTTTTTCTTTCTTTTTTCTTTTTCTTTTTTTGACAGATCCTGATTTTATAGCGGGGCATTGCAGCAGAAAGAAATGTATCAACTTGGATTTTTTTTTTTTGATCTGCCCTTGAATTTGTAACCATTTCATGTCCGCCATCGGCGTTTTAAGTGCAAAATAGTATGGCCTGTTTTTATAGGCCCCTCCAAATAGTCTGGTCCTGCAATGACAGAAATAGCCTTGAAAAAAAAAAAGCCTGAAAAAAAAAAAAAAGAAATAAACAGTGCACTGAATGTGGTGGCTGTTTTTTATTTTTTATTTTTTTATAGAGAGACTGTAGGAAGTTATTTCCTGAAATTTTCTGCAAAAAGAAAAAAAAACATATTAGAAAAGTTGTGAGGTAGATACATTTTTATTAAATACTTTTGGTTGATGTGTGTTTCTTTGCTCAGAATGAAAGGAAGACAGTGATTGTGGTGGTGCAGTGAGCCATGAACTCCCAGGATCTTCCTGCCAAAGATGCTCCACTTACTGTCAATGAGCAGGTAACACTCACCTGTCTTCCTGCTGTGACCACAGACAGACGGACAGACGGACAGAAATCTGAACCCACAACACTCACAACTTGTTTCATCTTTTTTAAGTTTGCTGCTGCTGTTTGCTCCTGTCACCCTCCATGTGCCAACATTACCATATCATAATGAACCTATTAACTCCCACGCAGCAGTTCATAAAGACCAGGGACCAATTTTGTCTTTTTATATTAATAATAATATTAATAACAATAATAATAATACCTGCTGCACTCTGCTTGTGAAGGTTACCAGTCTTTTAAACTGCCATGCTGAATAATTATTTGTGGTTTTTCTCTCTCTTAGTAACATTGTGTGTAGACATAGTCAGCAATCAAAAGCAATGCTCTTCATGGCTGCGTGGAGGAGAGTTTGAAGAAAGCATTGCTTGAGCTGCTTGTTGGCTGATGCTCTTGTCATTGTTTGAGTGTTCTCATGCTCTTCTCATTTGTCTCTCCTTTTTTTTTCGTTTTGTTTCGTTTTGTTTTCGGTCATTGTGTCCTAATATGTGCTCGGCTTCTCTGTTCTCCTTAGCCATTCACTGTCTGACTGCAGAAGTCTTTTTTCAGCCATTTAAATCCTGCACTTTGAAATTCCCTGCCAAAGACAACCAGGTATGCATCCTCCTCTCTCTTCCTGCATTGTCTCTCTGCACTTTGTCCTCCAGCCCAGGTTGTCTCGCTGCCTCTCCTCTAGGTCTTTCATTATTACATACCATAAGTCATAATCTAGCATATTTATCTGACATCTAACGTATTGATCTGTTCTAAAATTATGACTTAAAAAAAAGAGACAGAGATAATATAGAGACGGCAGCTTCCTCTACATTTGAGTGATCTCAGCGTTTACTTCTCGTCGTCTCCAGGTCATTGTGATGTCCGGCCATGAGACTATTCGCGTGTTAGAAGTAGAAGTCGATGCATCTCTGCCGTCATCTTCATCATCAGTAACCGACGCGAAGAATGAAGTCAAAGGCGAGGAAGGTGCGTCTCGGCCTGCGGAGCAAGCAGAGGGCGGTGCACAGGACGGCCCCGCCGTGCCCCACAGCGCGGGGGGGATAGGTAAATCACAGGCTCACTAGCTGAAGGAGGAAGGCAGATGAAGTATTATTTATGTGTACATGACACAGTTGTGCTGAAATGCCAATGGCAGCTGTGAAAACCACTTCAAATGTCAGTAAGAACCAACCCTGGCTGTGCTCCTGCAGTGCTGGGTGAGCAGCAGGTGGTGTCTGTAGAAGCTCCGGCCCCTGCCGTCCAAACGCTGAGTCCTGCTGTTCCTATCAGCATGTCCCTGCCACAGCCACAGGCTGCCATGCCCATCACTGTACAAGGCTGTCCACAGGTATGACCGTGAATTTACACTCTCGGTTACAGTTTCTGTACCGAAAAACAATGTTATCGTCAGTAGTTTGTTTTTCTTGAACTAAAACAAAGGTTTATGGTTCGTCGGTTTTGAAAAAAACAGCCCATGAAATGAATAGTGAGGTGGGTTTTACATTTCACTCTGTTCACGCATAATTTCTTGTCCAATATTCATGTGTCAGAGAAATTAATGTGGCCAATGTCAGCCAGAGGCGACTGTAGGTGATTTACTGAAGTCACCGACTCAGGCACTTGTCTCCAGTGCCTTGTGAATGAGGAAAAATTTAACAAATTTTCATCTCAAACATCTGAATATGTGGCCTGAGGCTCCCCCAACATTTCCAGCAATTGTTGAAAATTCAGACCAAAACATCCACAGCAATAACGAAAAACACAAAATATGGTTTAAAAAAAATGAAATTTAATTTACTGCACCAGAGGGAGATGGATTATTGGATTACAAAGGCAATAAAAAATTTATTACGGCTACTACTATTATTTTAGTAAAATTACCCCCAGTAAAACAGAGTGACAGTGTAAGTACCATCTGGAAAAAAAACCCAGTAGTAAATCTTTTACTCTTTACAATTCAAGGTGCTGACCCAGGAGAGCCTGGCGACGTTGATGACCGGTATGATGGCCCAGACGGGGTCGCTGGGACAACCCCTGCTCATCCCCCTCAGTATGGCCGGCTCCATCGGCGGCCAGGGCAGCCTTGCCGTTCTCACCCTCCCCACCACCAACGTGGCGACTCTGCCCGGGCTTGCAGCAGCAAACCCGGCAGGAAACCTTCTGAAGCTGCCCTTCGCTGGCCTCCAGGGTAAAACATACACATATATGATGGAGATGGCAGTTTACCACCGAAATATCTCAAAAACAACTGAGTGAACAGCCAACGAGTTCAAATAAGATCTGTTAACTTTTCATCTAGTATTTAAGTGTATCTAAGTGTTTTGAGCCAGTTTTCTTACAATAAACATAAACTCAGAACAATAACAGATTATATTTTCTTTCAGCTGCGACAGTGTTGAACTCCGTCCAGCCGCAGCTGCAGACAAACGCACAGACCATGTTCCAGCCTCAAGCAGCCTCCATGCAGCCTGTTCAGGCCGCCGTGCAGCAGGTCACGTCTCAGCCGTCGCAGGTGTCCAGCGCCCAGGTTACCGCAGCTCAGGTGGCGGCGGCGGTGGCTCAGGCTTCCTCGGCCGCCGCCACCACCACCGTCTCTCAGTCCAACATATCTGTGGCGGCTCTGCAGACCGCGGGACTCTCGCTCAACCCCGCTATCGTAAGAACGCCGCAGAGAGGATTCATCTGATCTAATCTGTGATGTTAACCAGTCGTGTGTAACTTTTAATTTTTTTTTTCTACTCAGATCAACGCTGCTTCTTTAGGAGCTCAGCCCCAGTTTCTCAGTTCACTCACCTCCACCCCCATCATCACCAGCGCCATGTCCAACATGGCTGGACTCACCAGCCAGATCATCACGAACGCACAAGGACAGGTAGGTGCCATAAAATGTTTGCTTTGCTTTGTAGCAAAAAAACATACTTGATAACAAATTGAGAAAGTGATTTACAGATTTTTACAGTTTTTACCTCCTGACATAGTGACATTTACATTTGTGTAGCTTGTCATATGGCTGCGTTGTGAGCAGTAATCATTACCCTCTTTGAGAACAATCACAACGTTTCATTTTGCGTCTCTGTTTTTTTGGAATAAAGTCTCCAGTTAACATCAATCAGCAATGCTATTTTAAGTCAGCAGCGCAAAAGACAATTTCTTTGAAAACTGATTTGTTCTCTCAGACTCCTCCATTAGTCAATCTCACCATTATTGCAGCTCATTGCAGTTGGTAGTGAAGTCTTTAATATTGAAAGACGTGATTCTTTTTCTAAGCTGAATTGCTAATAGGAAATTTTTATTTCCCAGAAGCAAAAAAAAAAAAAAACACTCTGTGACAGGTTGTTAAATGACCTAATTTATACATATTTCTTGAAAATTCATATGATGTTAACAGGTCATAGGAACTCTTCCTCTGCTGGTGAACCCAGCTTCTCTGGCTGGAGGCGCTGCGACTCCCACCCTCCCTCTCCAAGGTCTCCAGGTCCAGACAGTCACACCACAGCTGCTTCTCAACACCCAGGGCCAGATCATCGCCACCGTAGGGAACGGACCTGCCGCAGTGGCGACCTCTGCTGCAGTTCTGCCCAAAACCGCTGCTCCTCCGACACTTTCCAAACCAAACACGCAGGTAGACGAACAAAAATGAGTTAGTGTTTTGTGTTTTTAGGTTAGAAAGGACGACGTTATTTCTGCTATTACACGACCAAAACATGCTGCATTATCTGGATCAGTAACGTTTCCTCAGTGGATTTTTTATTTTTTACATTAATATCTATTTGTTCCCTCCCAGGCGTCGGTAACGACCGTCACTCAATCACCAGTTGTCATCGCCCCGCAGCCATCTGTGCTGAAGACCGCCACCACGCTCTCCTCCTCAGTACCCATCACCTGCGGAGACATAGCAAAAGTGGGCCAGCTTGTCAGCAGTATGTACACCTGCCTCTCCTATCCAAACATAGATCTGTTTTAAGTAGGTAGATATTTTTAACCAGCCTGTTCATATTTGCAGAACCCCAGCAGGTAGTGAGCAGCGAGGAAGGCATTAATCTGGAGGAAATTCGAGAGTTTGCCAAGAATTTCAAGATCCGTCGGCTGTCCTTGGGGCTTACGCAGACACAAGTAGGCCAGGCTCTGACTGCGACCGAGGGTCCGGCTTACAGCCAGTCGGCCATTTGCAGGTAAACTCTCTCCCGCTCGTGTCGACTCACCTCGTAATGTAAACAGACACTCATTCATTTCTCTTTACAATGCGTCAGTGATTCATCAGTGACAGGGTGTACACGGCACGTTACAGTACTTTGACCTCATTTGAATACGCACAAGTTGCAATTGTATCCTGCAGCCATTCAAACATCTACTCAACTGTGAGTGTGATAATTATTATAGACTATAGTATTAATTTTAACAATAAATAGTAAACTTTTTATGTAAAAATAGGAGGTTTATCAGTTTAGATTTGAATTTAATTGTGAAATAAGGTTCAAAATAATTTAAAATTAACATTTTATTTGTTAGGAAATGTATAAAAATATTGATAACACTCTCTTGTCTATTTAATGCGTTAAATATGAATATGAAGCTGCAGCCAGCGGCTGTTTGGCAGAGCTCTGCAGAAAAACTGGAACCAGGGGGAGGATAGTGTCCAGTAACAAAATATGCATATCAGCACCTTGTTTGCCAGGTTTTGTTTCGATTAAGCAAATGAGACATAAGTCGGTGTGAACTTCATACGACAGGTGCTGGTACATTTTGTTTCCTAAATTCAGAGCTACAAGGTTAGCTGTTACTCTACTCTTACAACGGCAACAAAGAAAACCAAGCATGTTTCTTAAAATGTCAAACAACTGTGGATGTGAAGTTAGGTTTACTTTGTATGGGGGAAAAAAGATGTTTGTGTGTAAATATTTGAATAATTCTGCACATTGGATCAAACTGAGATAGTGCCCAGATAACGAAATCATTACAGGCTAAATTCAGTCCTATTTTGGCAAAGTTTTGGGCGGATGTACGGCCTCTATATGGCCCAGATTATGGATTCAAAAACTCACCCAAAACCACTTCTGGACCTCCAAAACATAAGACATTAGTGCCCCAAAAAGAGCCCAAAATCCACCAGTCAAACCAGAAGCCTTTACCTTTACTTGTTTTTTTAAAAGATATATTTCTTGGCCTGTTTGCCTTTGTTGATAACTTAACTGGCGATCGCTGAGCCAAGGTTGTGCCCCCTAAACACTCAGATATCTGGGTGCTCGCTTACTTTTACTTTTTAAGTCGTGTGGTAAACCATAACCAAGTATGACCTTCACCCTGCTTCCTCTGTGATGACATGAATCCCAAAATGCCAAACGTCTCATCATGTATAATCATGAAATACTGATATTTTACCTCAGGTTTGAAAAGCTGGACATCACCCCTAAGAGCGCCCAGAAGCTGAAGCCGGTGTTGGAGAAGTGGCTCGCTGAAGCCGAGCACTGGAACCAGAAAGGTCAACAGAACCTGATGGAGTTTGTCGGCGGCGAACCGTCCAAGAAACGCAAACGACGCACCAGTTTCACGCCGCAGGCGATAGAAGTTCTTAACTCCTACTTTGAGAAGAACGCGTTGCCCACAGGTCAGGAGATTACAGAAATCGCCAGAGAGCTGAACTATGACCGGGAGGTTGTGAGAGTTTGGTTCTGCAACCGGCGACAGACGCTGAAAAACACAAGCAAGATCAACGTCTTCCAGGTTCAGTAGCGACCGCGTCGGTTCTGGGAGAGTTCGCTACTGATCTTTTATCTTTTGTTTTTTTTTTGGGGGGGGAAATTGAACATTTAATACAACACAGCAGCAACACAGATGTAGATAATGTTCATATGATTTAAACTCCAGAGAGAGGAAAAAAAAAGCTGACAGAAAATGAACTGGATGAATTTGAGAAAATGAAGGAAATACATGACTGAAAGTCTTATGACAGAGTACTTTAAAATGACTTATCATTTTTGTTTTAAGACTGTATATGTGTACACTACTTATGTGTGGTGGGTACTAAGTCTAACTGCATGGTCCACTCTTCGTTAACAATGACAATGACATGTCATATTTAAAAAAACAAAACAAAAAAAAAAAAAAACATTTGATGAACTTTTATACCAGCGGTTTTATAGACAAACCTTTGTGGATGTTCTGAAGTGCAGCAGGCGTCGAGTAAAGTTTAACAGTGACTGACATTATGTTGATATTTGAATAATATGCTTTTTATTTTGCCACATTTTCAGAATTTAAGCTCCTTGTTTACTTTATATCCACATAGTATTTGTACTGCATGAGCTGCTCTGTAAACCATAACCAACCTGACAGATGTAAAAACATCAGACTGAAAGTCGGCAATAACGTCTCATCTTATAACTTTTCATCAGAAGTTGTGGTCCAAAGGAACCAAAAAAAAAAAATCAAAAACATTTTGCCCTCTATGGATTACTGACTTTACAAAACATGTTTTGGGACAATCATCATTTTTGATATTTATTATTGATAATCACAAACATGTTTCCACTCGTCTGGTTCAGTTATTGAAGTCAAAGCAGCAGAATGAAATCTTGTGTGTTGCTCATAGAGACGGTCATTTCTGATCTTACACAGACCAGAGTTAAGCTGCAGCTCAGGCTGTTGTTGCCCTCGATGCCAACTTTTTTTTTCTTTTCTTTTTTTTAATATATAAAGCTTGTTTCATTTGTGAAGTTACTGATCGTACGAAAACTAAACACGTACTGTATGTGCGGCTGTGAACTCACCACAGTCTTTTCTTTTTTTTTTACACTTTCTGTCTTTTTCTCTCAAAAGCTTTTTTTGTGTTGTGATTTCTCCCTTTAACGGTGCTTCTGTGACATTTGAGTATTTATTTATTTTTTATTTAAAAAAAAAAAAAATTAGGAGCTTAATTGGCCCTAAAACAAATTCAACGAGAAATAGTCTCATGATGCCTGAAATATTAGTGCCACCTTTTTATTTTAAGATACACCTGCGAAGCTTAACATCGATCGAATTGATTTAACTGAAAAAAAAAGATAAAAATACTAAGTGTGTATCCAAGAAAGGAAGTTTTGTGGTTCAAATGTGTTTATAACTTTCAAACTGACTGAGTTAGAGGAGTGTTTTGCATGTATGGCATTTATATTATATTTAGGACAAAATACTGAGGCAATTTTTTTTAATCTTTTGCCAATTCTTTATGAATACTTTGCACTTTAGTGACACAACGGAGAAAGCGAAAAGGTTTTGAATGGTTAATGTACGGTGCAAGGTTTTGGTTACATTTGTAAAACTAATTTAATGACTGTGTTTTGTTTTGTTTTATTTTGTTTTGCTTTGCCTTGCAAAATGTAGCAGTACTGGCAAAATTGCAATCATCAACTCAACAAGCAGCGTCAAAGCGTCGTTAAGATTAATGTAGTTTTTATGCAGATTAAATGTAAAATACTGCAGACTGAATATAAAAAAAGCTAATATGCATTAATGAATGAATGAATGAATTAAGTACATCTTTAAAAGATTTTCTTTGAGTGTGTGAATAATATGTTGAATGGTACATTTTATGTTCCACCTCATATTTGCCTTTTGAATAACAGTAGGCGTATGTTGCTTTGGACATACAAACCACAAGGATAAATGATGTTACAAAGGTTTTGCTTTAACATGCGTTTTACCTTCATGTTCAATATGGAAGGACAGTATATATATAATATTGTTTTTATCATACTAAGATATCAACAGAGAAAGGAAGATCTAAATCATAGTAATAAAACATCAGCTATTATGTTTGTTTTTTGATTCTACGAAGCACATAAACAGGTCAGGACCTAGTGAGACAAGGGAAAAACAAAAGTTGGATGATTTTTGTCTTTTTCTGTCAAATAAATGAAATAAACTGTCTTTATTAATCACTCCTAATTGTTGTGTATTCATAGATAAAGATATATATGCAAACATACATACTTATACATATGTCTCTCAATTATATACATATAGACTACATATATATATATATATATATACACACACACACAGATATATCTACATGAAACTGGAGATAGTACAAAATAAACAGCCATTTTTTATTATTTAATTATTTTGAAACCTGAAACAGATAAAAACTGTTGAAAAACTAAAAACTGTATGTATGTTATATAAAATATGTTTGATTATTTTGTTAAAACAGTGAAAAATAAACAAATAACACACACACACACACACACACACACACACACACACACACACACACACACACACTATATTAAAAAAAACTCAAATATTGTGTTTATTGTACTAAAAAGCTTTAAAAACTGTCGGTTCGACCTGAATTACCAGTTGTTACCGGTTGTGATCGGCTGGTGGCGGTAGTGAGCACCAACGTTCGTTACTCGCGCTGAAAAAAACATCAAGAAGAAGAAGACGAACCGGAAATTACGGGAACTCCTATTCCTAACGGAGCTAGATAAACAAACAAAAGCAAGACATAATATTGAATATATTTAGAAACGTGGGGTCTTTTTTTTTAACGCATATCTGTTTATAATTATGTCTACCTGGGATTATTTTTCCCCGTGAATCCCCGTGATTACGGAGGCTAAAGAGGGCTAGCATCCCGCTGGCTAAGTTGCTTGAGGGCTACGTCGCTAGCTAAGTGTTTTAGTTCGACATGTTTATTTTAGTGTTGGGAAGAAGCAGCGCGACATGACGGCACGAAACGGTGGCTGTGTCAGCAAGTAGCTTCCCCTTTTACACTTGAAGGTAAGTGCTCTTAATTGGACTGTTGAAGTAAATTAAAAAAAAGAGAGTGGAGTGTTAAATGTTGTAGCTTCTCACAACTTGGTCGGAGCTGCGGTGTGTGGACGCAGAAAACGTGTTTGTAGACTCATGTTAACTCACCGTTACCCCCAGAGGCTCAACAAACCCAACAACTGAGAACTGTTCACTTTTAATCTTATTTTTTTTTCCCACTTTGTGTGTTTTGTGTGTGAAGTTTCCTTTGATGCGACGTTTATTTGTCGCATTTGTCTTAGTTGATAAATAATTAACAACAAACTTCTCATTTACACTTTCTCCACTAAAGATCAGGCAGGTTGTGGGACACGGTTTTAAAACTTAAAACTTTTAAGTTTTAACCAGAACTTCACTCCCGTAAGATCAACACATCATCATCACCACCACCATCATCATCATCATGGCGTGGGCTCTGAAGTTGCCTCTCACGGATGAAGTGATCGAGTCCGGACTGGTCCAGGACTTTGATGCCAGTCTGTCGGGGATTGGACAGGAGCTTGGCGCTGGGGCGTACAGCATGAGGTAGAGTATGAGTTTAGACTCATTTAATCTTATATATATGATATATATGTCATCTACTGTATGAACTATATTTATTTTAACTGTTTTAACAGTGACAGTGGAAGCAGTGTCACAGAGATGACTTCTTCTGTCATCTTCTAAACTTAGAGAAATTGTATCAAACGCTTAAGTTTAAATGTTTAAACTGTGTGATTATATGAGACGGACAACAACATTTCTTCACTAATCAATTTGTTGAGAGACAGAAAATGAACTGACTGGTTTTAATAACCTGTTATAACCTGTTGACTGTTTCATTTGCTCAGATCTGAAAATGTCTTTGTATTTTCTGCGTTAATATGATAATGAATATAAAATATTTGATTTTAAAGATATTTTCAGACAAATTAAGTATTTATTAAGGAAACTGCAATGGCCATTTTTGTGACAGTTTGATTCATATGATCATATATGATCATGATCTTGTTGTAGCTATGGATTTTGTAATTAGTTATTTGTTTGTGTTTTGTTTATTTATTTTCTAAAATGTTGTATTTGGATGTAACATGGATTATTTTTATATTTTTTTTAACAACTGAACAAATCAGCTGAGTTGATGTGAAGCATCTCACATTTGCTCTTGTCCAGACTTTGTGTCCACATCAGGACTTTGGATCAGTGCATTTTTAGCAGGGAAATAATTTCACACCTTCAATTGTTTGTACATGAATTTGTGAATTAATCACTGCATGTCGATGAATTGCAAACGAAGCAGTTTGTTGCCAGGTGATTATCAGATGGATGCTCTGAATGGAGAATTTGACGTTACTATCATGACACAACAAAGTCCGGAATCATTGATTGTAAATATCTGTTTATGGTTCTCTGGTGTTTAATTTAAGTTGAGGTTTTAAAGTCCAGTAAATGTTAATGATGTCTCTGCTCAATTTTCTATGAGGGAAATCATGTGAAATCCATTTAGGTTTTGCTGACTCACACACACACACACTATGCTGCTGCTGCAGGAGAAAGATCACTCTCTTGTGTGTCCTTTTCTGGCTGGTTAAATGCTCTGTTACATGATACTGTAGTAACTGCAAAGTGCCTTCTTGTTCCCTGAAATTCTTCAGTTGAGAGGAGCAATGAGATACGGAGCGGATACCTTGGTATTTAGTGATGTTGCCCAGATTGCTGCCATTATACTTAACAGACTGCAAAGCAGACAAACACAATAACCTGCCATTCAGCCTCAAGTGTTGTCTGGTGATGGTAGATATTTTCTGTCTCCATATGATTCACTGTTGTTATCATGGAGCTAAAAAGTGATTAGTGCAAATCTAATGAAAAACTAATAATGAATGTGAGTCACGGTGAAGTGGTCGGGTGTTGGCAGTTGACTGACAGCTTCGTTTTCTTCTCTCTGTTCTCCAGCGATGTACTTGCCCTCCCCATCTTCAAACAGGAGGAATCCAACCTGCCTCCAGACACCGAAAACAAGATCCTTCCCTTCCAGTATGTTCTGTGTGCAGCTACCTCGCCAGCCGTTAAACTGCATGATGAAACACTCACCTACCTCAACCAAGGTCAGCGCTGCGATCCCGGCCACGGCATTACTCCTCAGCTTTGTGTTAAAATTTATTGAGATGTTAGAGCACTAAATGCGAAAACAATGAAAGCCAATTTAGTTCCCATATTTTATCACCTGGGTGACTTTAAATCTTCACGGACAAAAATTAATAGCAGACATTAGAGTTGTAGAAGAACAATAAATATTAGAGATATATCACAGGATGGACGGTGAGGATACGTTTCTGATGCACTGACGTCAACATAGTGGTACATTCCTCTCTGTCTGTTCAGTCTTTTATGTCTGTTTCAGATTGAAAAGGTGAAAGATTCAAGAGTATCTGTTTTCTCCTTTTTTTCACAGATAGTATGAGGGAGCCATATTATGTTGCAGTTTGTATTGTATTGCAGAATAAGCTTTATAGTCTTGTCTCTGTTTCCATGGGCAACGTATAATATGATGGCAGTGATGTAATGTGAGTTATTCTGTTGTGGATGAATGACCAAATAAGGATGTAGAGAACTGACATTGTAGTGATTAGTGTGTGATCCACTGACATCTGTGTTGTTACAGGGCAGTCCTATGAAATAAGAATGCTTGACAATCGGAAAATTGGGGAACTTCCGGAAATCACTGGTAAAATGGTGAAGGTGAGTCAATATATTGAGACAAAATATTGTATTTTCACAGGTGAGAATCTGCCATTGTTTGAATGATATTTACAACTCATGTAAATCCTTTTTTTCCCTCTGAATTTCAGAGCATTATCCGCGTGGTGTTTCATGACCGACGACTTCAGTACACAGAGCATCAGCAGTTGGAGGGCTGGCGCTGGAACAGGCCTGGAGATCGTATCCTCGACCTGGGTGAGAACTGAACCAAAAAACCTCTGGTTCCAGGTGTTTCTGGTTCTTTTAGTGTTTTATCGTGTTATTTTGTGTGTGGAAGTAATGTCGCTGGTTGCCGTGTATGTATATTAACAGATAGATAAAGTCAATCAAAGGTATTTTTTTGAACTGTCAAGCCCAAGATGAAGATGGTGAAAAGATGGTGAACAATTTAAAAACAATTTTCTGATAACAGCCTGTTTTGCATTGATCCATTGCAGATATCCCCATGTCAGTCGGCATAATCGACCCCAGGGCTAACCCTACTCAGCTTAACACTGTGGAGTTCCTTTGGGACCCATCAAAAAGAACTTCAGTTTTTATCCAGGTAGCATGACGGACTGAATGACTTTGATTCATGAGCAATGGCAATAATCTCAGGCTATTCACAGCACTTTTGCATAATTAAGCTCGTTGACATTTAGTCTTCTCATTTATTGTCAAACTGAATGTTATTCTGCAGGTTCTAATTACTAACACGCATTTGTTTATTTGTGCATTGGCTTCGCCAATTCAGTTTTTTGTTGTGTCATATTTCCTCTGTAGTTTTCAATTTATATTCATTTATTTGATTTATTTATTTTTAGGTCCACTGCATTAGCACAGAATTCACGATGCGTAAACACGGAGGAGAGAAAGGCGTCCCGTTTCGTATCCAGATCGACACATTTAAAGAGAACGAGAGTGGAGAGTACACAGAGCATGTCCACTCTGCCTCCTGCCAGGTCAAAGTCTTTAAGGTGAGAGCACCGAGAGAAAAAGAAAGACAACAACAAAGAAAGAAATGAAGGGAAAGAAAAACTTTGATGTACTGATATAAAGATTTTTGTTTGATTTGGTTTCTGAGAGTGTAATGACCCAACATTTTATACTATGACCAGGCAGCACCTTGATGTAGCCTGTGTAATTTGGTTGTACTTGCAGCATGTCCCGTTGTTGTATAATGACAATAAAAGCTTCTTATTGTTATGTGACCCGTTTTCAGCCTAAAGGTGCCGACAGAAAACAGAAAACCGACAGAGAGAAGATGGAGAAGAGGGCGCCACAGGAAAAGGAAAAGTACCAGCCATCGTATGAAACTACAATCCTGACAGAGGTTTGAATACGAATAACAGACACAAATCATAATATAAAACAGTAAGATCATCCAAATAAAACATAACCTCGTGTCAGAAAAGGACAGTGAAACCGAGAATATAGACTGATTTCCAATAATGGAAAATTTGGGATGAATAACATAAACAACTGTGTGAAGATGTGAAATCAGTGTTGACACACATTTCAGCTATTTTCATCATCAAAACTTTTTAAATGAATTGTTTTGTCTGTGAAATGTCAAAACTAACTGGAGTTAACTTGACCCTGATACACAGAGAAAAAGTTCAGCGTTTTTATTTCTTGAAAAGCGACAGATGATGAAACTAACATCAGAATAGTTGTTAGTTCATTTTCTCTCTGTCGACTACTTATTATGTAGCACACAAACAGAGCATGTGGATTCACTGTAGCTGACTGCAGCAGAAATGTGTTTTTGAGTTTGAGAAGCCACAGTAACAAAAGTGTCTGTCATTTCCAGTGCTCCCCTTGGCCCGAGGTCACGTATGTCAACAACTCGCCATCTCCTGGTTTCAACAGCACACACAACAGCTTTCCTGTTGCAGAAGGGTAAGAAACATCTGACTGTTTCTACTAGTTCCTCATGATTAATACTGCGCTGCTTTAATTTAATTCACCAGTGAGGAACACACGTGATGTTCAAGATTCTTCTTCATGTCGATGAACGTTAGGACTGAGACTCCATCTTGGATTTAACTGTGGTTCAGTTTTCATATTTACTTTTTTTTTTTTTGCTTTTTAGAAACGGATCACCAAACCACCAGCCAGAGCCCGTCGTTCAGGTTGCAGATGTAAGTAATCCTGGATTATTATTATTATTATTATTATTATTATTTAACTTTAAAACCTTTACAAGCTGTACGTTTAAGCAGCTGTGGAGCTGTTGTTTTGCTCAGTCACAGCACCAACTGAGATAATAATAATAATTTTTACTCACTGATAAATGAACTCAAGGTTAAATAGGTAGTTAGAGTCATTTATATTGAGAGCTTAATGTCTTTGGAAATTGTTTGATTGATGATTTAATGTCGATGTCATCTTTTTTTTATCGTTTTAAGTATTTTTACCCTTCCTTTTCCTTTCTAATATATGTTTAAAACCATGACGTGGTCTGTGTCTGTGGTTGTGTCTTATTGTTTGTGTGTTTCATTGATCGTTGCAGTCGTGTGTTTTGACCCACATTCTGTCCTGTTTTTGTATTTCTTCTCAGAACTTGTTACCCACAGCAACACCACAGGATGCACAACAGTGGCTTCACAGAAACCGCTTCTCGCCCTTCTGTCGACTGTTTACCAACTTCTCAGGTAAAATGGCCGCAGAGTACGAGATACAATTGTACAAATAACACCCATCGTGTTGCTGTAGCAGCAGTGACGGGGGAATAAAATCTGGTTTTATTTAGTGGCTGTAGAAGAAAAAACTCACCTCAACCCTGAATCACATTAACCATCAACTTTCTGAAATTGTCCTTAAGAGAGACACAAAGTCGCTGGTAGCACCTCTGACTGGTCTGAATCTGACCTTGTGAAGTGAATTTCCTGCAGATAAATCCGTGAAAAGATGGAGCGTCCGCTGTACATGTAACCTGTTGAATAATGTTTCTTTTTCACTACACCGTTCTAGTGCTACTCAACTCAGCTCAGTTTAGTACCAGGTACATTGTTTTCCATTATAATTTGGTTCCTCCTCGACGTGAATGGGGTGGTCAACAGGGTGGTAAACATTAATGGAGGAGATGCTGTACTTGCTTGGTTAACTTATGACAATGGTTATCGCTCTTAAAAACAGAGGTTGATTATTTTGTTGACGCGCTCTCAACTCGCTGGTTGCGCCTGGTCGC
The DNA here is from genome assembly GCA_016801845.1 of Polydactylus sextarius. Lineage (NCBI taxonomy): Eukaryota > Metazoa > Chordata > Actinopteri > Polynemidae > Polydactylus > Polydactylus sextarius. Next base: position 6,843,329 of record CM028909.1, on the reverse strand, counting down.
GCTTTTCACCACCAATCAGTGGCCGCCAGTCACATTTTAAGTATCGGCTCAGCTGGCTTGGTTCCTCGTCACAGCTGGTACCAGAAAGAGCAAAAGGTACAGTCACCAATTGAAAATCGAGTCAAGCAGTACTAGAATCGTGTAGTGGAAAATCCCTATAACACTAAATTGTTATTGGTGTAATTTAGGTCTTAGGTCTCAAGTTTTGTTTCTGTTGCACCAGGGGCAGATCTGTTGAAGCTGACCAGAGAGGATGTCATTCAGATCTGTGGCCCAGCAGATGGGATAAGACTCTTCAATGCACTGAAGGGGCGGTAAGTCTTTTTTTTTTTTTTTTTTTTTTTTTAATATAATACTGCCTGAAAATGTCTATAACATCTCATGATTTGTTAATTCCTCTGTGTGGTTTTTTTTTTTTATAGCTTGGTACGTCCGAGGTTGACCATCTACGTCTGCCAGGAGTCTCAGCAGGCGCGGGAACAGCAACCGAAACACGAAAACGGAGACGCTGCCACCAACACTTTCTTTGGTTAGTCCGTGTTTGTGTTTGTTTTAACTAAACGCATAAAGTGATGGTTGGATTAGACTCGGCTGATGACGCAGGAAGCCGCCGGACGGTCGGGCAGTTGGGGGATGGATTGTTAGGAGCATCACAAAGTCACAGTATCATCACATTGTAATAACAGTAATAAAACAGATGATCCTCAAATATTATTTTTGGCATCGTCCTCGGTGATATGCAGCCGTCGCTGCAGCAATTTCTGTGCAGCACTTCCTTGTCATCACTTGGCAGAAGAAACATGTCACTAGTCCTGGACGCATTTATTCAAATTTTCATTTAAACTTTGACATTTAGTTTGAGGTTTTCAGCTGAATAAGGCTGCACTGTTCCTGTATCACTGCACCTGCCAGTAACGATAATTGGATGTTTTTAAATTTTGGACTAAGATTCGGTTTGTTGTTAATGAAATAGAAGTAGACTTTGTTACCTTTTAATGTCGCTACGTTTGTATCTTCTCATTTCCCTGCCTTATTGTTCAGCTAGCCATGTGCTAGCTGTAGCTTCATGTTTCAAGCACAGACGTGAGTGTGGAATCAGTGTCCACCAACTCAGCGAGAAAATGAATAAGCATATTTCCATTGTTGAACCGTGGTAGCGGCTGCTGCTGATGTCAACTACACTGCTGTTGAATTTATATCAGATGAGTTGCTGGTGTAGCTTTAAAAGTAAAATAAATCACAAGCAGCAGTAGTTTTCCAAACAGTTACACGTAAGATGCAGATTTTAGACATGACGGAGATAAAACCTGCGTGTGTGTGTCTGTGTGTGTGTATGTGTGGATGCAGTGTATCACGCCATCTACTTGGAGGAGCTGACAGCGGCTGAACTGACGGAGAAAATTGCTCAGCTCTTTAACATCTCACCCAGACAGATAAACCAGATCTTTAAACAGGGTCCCACTGGTATTCATGTGCTCGTCAGCGATGAGGTAAGATAATGTTGTTTTTCTATACTCTCCTGCTCTAGACTTTGAAATTACAGTACTGCCGATGACGAGACCAAGAGAAACTATTCATCACAACACAACTCTTTTTTTTTTTTTTTTTTTTTTGAACAGATGATTCAGAACTTCCAGGATGAAGTATGTTTTGTTTTGGACACAATGAAAGGTAAATGAGCATCACAATGATGAATAATGATGATTTATTAATTCCTGTGTGTCGTTTCTGTATTTATAAAAAAAACCATCCCCTATTGTTTTTTGTTTTTCCAGACGACACAAACGATGGCTACCACATCATCTTGAAGTGAATCGCGGGCCGGAGGATAGCGTAGTCTCTCTCTCTCTCTCTTTAGACCTGATCTAGTCAGCCCCTCTAGAGCTTCATACTCCTCGCTGTTTGTGGAATATGTTGCGATGGTCCCTACCCCTCCCCAAAAACAAAAACCTCAAGGCTGCTAGTAGGAGCACGTGACCGAAACACCTGGCCCTCTCCTCACTATACCTTACCGTCTTACTTCTGAGGGAGTGACTCTGTTACCACAGCGATGTGACGTTCTCTTTCTCACCCCACCATTGCCTCCCCTCTCCGTTGCTTATCTCTCATTGAAAGGGGTTAGCGGTGCCACAGCTGCTATCACCATTTATTTGTTTTATTGAGCATCGGGTGTGCCAAACCTCTATGCTTCAGAATCAACAGTTTGTTGTCTCTTTAAAAAATAAAAAAAAAAAAAAAAAAAAGGAGGAAAACCATCAGAGCTATGGATGGTTACATAGTTACATTGACAGTACTCAGCATGATTTCTCACCTCATGCTCGGTTGCCTTACTGGATCCACTCATGTCAGGCTGCAGGAGCCATGGCAGAGCTAACACAATCACACAGTCGCATCAAAAAAAAAAAAGAAAACACGAGGCGTCAGAATCAGCAATCAGGACGTGAAGGGAAACAGTTGGAATCCAGCTGTGCAACTTCTGCACTTCCTTTTCAAAGCCACTGATCTCGGTCTGTCACTGGTTTTTACCGTTTGTTGCGTTTGTGAAAAGGGGGGAAAAAAAAAGGTTTTTTTTTTTTTTTTTCTCACAAACTCCCAAACACTGTTTGGCCGTTTTCTAGTTAGTGTAGAGCGCTGACTGATGTGGATTGTTACTTTTATGAATCTTGAAAGACGATGAAACACTGTCTGTGTTTGTGATCACACCAGCAAAATGTTTCCTCCAGTTCATGTGCTTCCTCGTGCCCTTTTTGTCCCTTTCAGCTTATTTAGCACATTTTCATTATTTTTCAAGTAGCTCATTGTTTTAAGATGCTTTCAAGATGAATCATGTGTTACGCTGGCAATTTATAACTTTTTTAAAAAGAAACTTACTTAACATCTCTTCGTCAACATTTTTTTTTTTTGTTTGTTTTGTTTTGTTTTGGGATGTTCCTCATACTAATGTATGTGATGGGTTGTCAGACACACCAGAGCTGCATGTTAAAACATATGGTTAGTTTATGTTCAATCCATTGTACTGCTTACATAAAATCGATAGCTTTACATTTTAGATCCATCTTTTCCCCTCTCATCTCATCAGCATTATTAAAATACTTACCCATGTACTGACTGCTATGTTGTTTCTCTCCTTTATAAAAAAATAAATCAAAAATGTTGTTATTATTTTTTTTTTATTATCTATACAGAAAAAATCCACCATAAAGTCTTTTATTAATATTTAAGTCTACATGGATGTAGTCAATGTGTTGCTATGGAAGCTCAATAATTATAATAATATTGATTATAATAATAATCGTGTCATGATCAGTAAATCACATTGAGTCGATGTGATTTTTTTTTCCTGGTTAACACGAACAAAGAGGTGAAGGGAAAAAAAAAAGGAAAATCCATGACTACTACGTTTCCCAGAATGCTCTGTGCTCGTGATGTCACAATAAGTATATATACGGCTACAGGGAAGAATTTCTTCCTCCATTGTTACATTGTAACAAACGGGGGGCCGGGGCGAAACCGGGGAACAGAAAGGCGTCTTCTCTTCTAGAAAACTGAAACAACATTTTTTGACGAACCGGCCTCAAATATCAGGCGTTAAAGTGCAAGAAGACAGCGAAGTAAAAAAAAAAAAACAGCCGACTGAACCCGCCCCGGCGAGAGAAAGACACAGAGAGAGAGAGGAAAAAAAAGGGATAAACGAACACAGATGTCAGCGGATTTCTCCATTGCAAGCATTTCAAGGCTCCCATCAGGAAGATAAGATACTCGGCTGTTTACATTATTCACGCTGCAACTGCGAAAATGATGGGAAATAAATCGCAGCTAATCCAATGACGTCCCTCCTTTTTTCACTCTGTGCCGTCTGTCCTTTAAATAGATAGGCATGCAACATTTAAATAAAACCGACAGGTCTTAACACCGCGGCTTCTCTCACCCTCTCCTCCTCCTCCTCTTCCTCCTCCCCGGTTTCTGCCTCCTGATCTTGCAGTGTGCAGAACAATGAGCATGGAGCTTAAGTAGTAGTCTCTAATATAGTCAAAGATATATATTTATATATATAAAAATATAAATATATATATGTGTAAAAGTGTTGCAGCTTGACAATCAAGGCAAAGGTTTCAGATCAGATCAGTGTGGGTCAGTGTGCGTTGCAGTCTGGATCCTCGGTTTTGGCTCAGAAAAAGAAAGAAGGAAGGAAGGAAAGAGGACATCATCTCACAAGGCGTTGAAAGATTGATGTGCAGCTGCTATTGGAAAGAGAAACGACCTGCGAGTTGGTTGGAATAAGGGTCCCTGTTTCTGCCTCAGGTAAGAGGGTTTAGTATTTCATTAACCGGGCAGTTTGCCATTGTGTGTCTCTCTCTCTCTCTCTCTCTCTGTCTCTGTGTGAATGTGTGTGTGCAAAATGACACACACACACACACACACACACACACACAGAGGCCTTTGCCTGTCAAGACTGATAACCAACCTCCCCCCAACCAACACAGTCTGGTCAGTTCCTGCATGCACACACTTTAAACAAATAGCTGATGGACGTTGCTGCAGTTCCCTCTGAAGGTAATTACTGTAACACCATGAAGTCAGTCACTATTGTCTTTACACACACACACACACACACACACACACAACTGTAGCCTGTGCCTCAGTCCTACTAAACTAAAGTCCTCCTTAAAGGAACAGCAGGGAGGGTGACTCTTGAGTTTTCACCAGAAAGAAATGAAACGAGCCGACCAATATTCATTCAAACTCAATCCTCTGCTCTATTTGCTATATATATATATATATATATATATATATATATATGTGTGTGTGTGTGTGTGTGTGTGTGTGTGTGTGTGTATAAATATATATATATGTATATAAAATTGAGTCCCAGTTGGAAAAATGGTTCACGCTGCTGCTCTATAACCACACCACCGTCTGCACTCAACCCTTTTAAAGACCTTGCACTTGTTTGTCACAGCCTCCCTCCTTAGGGGTTAATGTTTTTTTTTTAGTTGAGAAACCTCGTTCTCAAATAGCACCATAAAGGAAGAGGGAGGAAGAAGAAAATGAAGGAAAAAAAAAATCCACATTAAAACTGAATCTACTGCACACGAACTACAGCATCTGCACAAGCACAGACATGAATCGATCAAGTGAAATGGTTATTGCACAATTTTTTAATTCCTAAATCTTCATATGACAGTAGAAATAAAAGAACCCCACTACGGCTGCAGCAGTTGTTTCATTATTCACTGTTCGACGAGCAGGTCCAGGATTTGTCTCTGTATGACATCATCTTTAACTGCACTGTTCAATATGATAGAAATGTTAAAAAATACTCATGCTGCCATTTCTGAATGAACGAATGAATGATTTAAACATGTTGCTGTCTGCATCACACATATAATGTATAATGAAGTGGTTATTATATGTTCATACACACTGCAGGTTCCCACTGTCTGCGTGAAACATCATCATGCATATTCATTTATTTGGATTGTGTTTAAAAATAAACACTAACAACAACAAAACTTTGTAAAGATTGCAGTTTGACCACAAATATATTGGGAGGACATAATTGAACATAACACAATTCATTCATCTGTTTCTATTAACTTTGTGTGACCTCTCCTGCTGATGTAATTGATCAGCTCTGCGCTGTTTATAGCAGAGTTAAAAGAGAGAGAGAGAGAGAGAGAGAGAGAGAGAAAGCCACAGAGATCGTTCGCTTCAAGGCTGTTCACGTAAACTGTGCTTGCCTAGTTGCCATGGTGATGTTTGTGGACTTGCTGATTTCAAAGTAGGATTTCATGTGAGATTGAGGCGGGCGGTGGTGGTGGTGGTGGTGGTGGTGGTGGTGGTGGTGGTGGTGGTGGTGGTGGTGGTGGTGGGGTGTCAGAGAGAGAGGAAGAGAGAGAGGGAGAGAGAGAGAGGGAGGAAATGATGGAGCTGGAATACAGATGAAAGGAGACGAACAGCTGATGTGATGTCACCTTCTGGTTTGTGTATGTGTGTGTGTGTGTGTGTGTGTTAAAGTGTCAAGAACTGAACTTAAACACTTTTGCAGATCTCTAATCGACAAGAGGAACATTTTGTCCCTGGGTTTGTAAACAAATATCACACAACACAACTGTACTTTGTTCATTGTGCCTCTTGTTATGAAAAGCTTTTGCAAATTTCCATGTTTTTTTTTTTTTTTTGGTGGAGAGTTTGTTCTCTTTGCCTCAATGTGTGCTCTCTCTCTCTCTCTCTCTCTCTCTCTCTCCCTTTTCAGACACCGAGTTTCCATGGAGGCGGGTTCGTCCCTCAGCCTCAAACGAAGATATGAAGAGGTGGACAACAGCTCTCCATTCTCTACACCTAAGGACTCTGATGATGATATCTCCAGCAGTGACAGCGCTGACAGCTGTGACAGCCTCAACCCCCCGTCCAGCACTGCATTTACCCGTGAGGACCCACGTTATGATACATCCTCTAAAACCCACTCAAACTGTTAATTTGAAAAAGTGCTTCAAGTCATTACTTATGTTTTTTTTTTCTTTCTCAGCCACTTCTATCCTCAGACAGCACAAACCGTCCCCGGGTGGGAAGCGCGTCCGTTTTGATGTGGTGACGGTGTATTACTTCCCCCGGCGGCAGGGCTTCACCAGTGTGCCCAGCCAGGGGGGCAGCTCGCTGGGCATGGCCCGACACCACTCCTCCATCAGACACTACACGCTGGGCGAGTTTGCACGTGAACAGGAAACCAGCCACCGACACACTCTGCGTCAGCACCTGCGCCAAGAGAAGCTCAACGCCCGTAAGATGAAGGTAAATTCAGACCTTTTCATCTTAAGTGCGTGTGTGTGACTCATCACAGGATTAAAAGGATGAGGTAAATTCTTCCACCTTGTGTTTCAGCTGAGAGATGTTGGGTCAAGTTCACATGATGAAAAATTTGAGTCACACACACACACACAAAAAACCAACTTGTGACAACACACAAAAAAAGGAGTCCAGTTAAGATGAAAAGTCTGTGAATTATTCGCAGTTCCTCCCTGAACTTCACACATGGTTTCATTTTGTTGCCTGTCTGAGGCTCAAAGAGTTCAAACTCTGCTTTGTCTTTATTTCTTGACTCCAGAAATGATCATCTGACGTCTCTGATTTATATTGTGAACCTTTAGAAGAGACCCAATCCTCAATCCTCAGACTGGAAACTACTGGACTGAAAACCACCAAAATGTTAATATTAGAGTTAAAACCGTCCACAATGATAAAATGCAACAGGATCAATATTTAATAATGTGATGTGTGTTTAGTTTTATTATTTAAGTTATAGTCTTTAGGATTATTATGAATCATTTCAACATAAAACACAGAATGAGTCCTCACTTCTGCTCTAACTGTCGTCCACAGCTGACGAGGAACGGCACGGTGGAGTGCGCTCAGGCCGACCTGTTGACTCTTGAGGACGTGTCGGACGAGGACCTGGACGTGGACGGCGTGGAGGTGGACGACTGTTTCTTCCTCCAGCCTCTGCCGACGAAGCGGCGCCGAGCCCTCCTCCGAGCCTCCGGCATCGCCCGCATCGACGCGCGGGAGAAAGCCGAGCTGCGAGCCATCCGCCTCTCTCGGGAGGAATGCGGCTGCGACTGCCGTTTGTACTGCGACCCCCGACACTGCGGCTGCAGCCAGGCTGGTATTAAGTGCCAGGTAATTGTTGGCTCGCCTTTTGTGGATGTGCAGGAAGAAAGACGAGAGCCAGTGTTCATTCTGCCGAGCCTGGAATGAGTCAATGTGCGCTGCTCGATAAAATGTGTGCCCAGTTTTCCATATTTAAATCATCTTTAATTCGAAGTCGTTTGCGTAAGCATTTATTTTCCCTTTGGCTTTTTTTTTCCACTGCAGATATCTATGACTACTCATAGCAGCAAAATCACAGGTGTAGATAATAAATTTAATGCCTCAGTCTCGTGTTCGCTCACTGTCACACTGTCACAGCTCACTGAGATGCTTGAGGAGAACGAAGCCATCATTAATTCTATTAGTAGCACTCATGCTTCATCTTTTTTAAAATGTCTGCCTTTTTATTTCACTATACACAGCCACTGAGTCAGCATTGTGTACCCATGAAGCAAACTCACATATTCCAGAGAGAGTCTCCTTATTGTTTGAAAACATAAAGCAGGTTACTCTGTCATCTTAGATGGTGATTACAACTCTAACAGTTTTCAGCTGAACATTGCTCCTCTCTCTGTGGTCTTTGGATACTTGATACAAATATGTAAAACAATTATTTAATGTTTTTTGTTTTGCAAAAATTAGGACTATTATATGCAGACATTTCCACATGAAACAGAGCTGCAGCCTGATCAGTTGAATCAGCTGGATTTAAAATCAAAGGGTCGCCGCTGCAGAGTCATTACACTGAAATCTTTTCGTACTCCTCATTTCTCTCATCTCAGTTCACTGAAATGAAAGATAATAAATAAAAGAGCTAAAGCTGCAAGGCAAGAAAATATTGATTTTTACATATCAACATTAATTTTTCTTTCACGTCCTCCTTGTGTGAACGTTCGTGTGAATTCAGTCGTGTGTGGATCATGAATTTGTTCATCTCTTGGTTGTTGTGATTTCTTTACTCCTCTCAACATTTGCTGTGTCATCTGTCTCTTCACACTACACAACTATTATTACAGCTTCCAGCATCTACAAGTGAGACTGTTAAGTGTTTACTTTCCTGTTTTCCTGTTAAAATAAAATGAAAGTGGAACTAAACTTGTCACATTTGTTTTCCTCCTCAGGTGGATCGAATGTCTTTCCCGTGCGGATGCTCCAGAGACGGCTGCGGCAACGTGGCGGGTCGTATCGAGTTCAACCCTCTGCGCGTCAGAACTCACTACCTGCACACCATCATGAAGCTCGACCTGGAGAAGAGGAGGATGCTCATCCAAGGGACAGGGGAGCAGTTTGCAGAATCTGATCCACTGTCCTCTCCAACTTCCACCTGCCCAACATCCCCGGACCTGTCGTCTGTCACCGGCTTGGACTCAGAGCTCGAGGAGAACGAGGTGCAGACGGTTGTGGAGGTTCAGGATCTCCTGGCGGAGCAGGACATATTGGAGCGAGAGAACGAAACCGCTGTGTTGCATCTGCAGAGCGCTGAGGAGCAGGAGAGGAGGGAGAGAGAGGAGGCTGAAGGGGAGGCAGCGGTGCAGCAGGAAATGAGCACCGGGGGTCTAGCAGAGCAGCCCCTCTGCCTCCTGCCAGAGGCTATGGGAGGGGAGCTGCCCGAGCAGGCGGAAGTGCCCGGTGTGGAGCAGGTTCTGCTGCAGGGGCCGTTCCCCACGGGGGCCACGGTGCTGTGCATCACTGACAACCAGGAGGAGAGCCCCTCTGATCTCCTCAGAGACTCCACTTCTCTGCTCTACTATCAGCTCAGTCCCATCGAGCCTGGAGCCTTTGAGACGCTGCCGAGAGCGGAGGAGGCTGAACAAGACGAGCGCTCTGTGAGGGTCCAAGTAGCAGGAGGAGGCGAGTGTGTGGAGGGGAAACAAGCAGGAGGAGGAAGAGGAGGAGGAGAGGAGGCGAAGAATGATAAGCCTGAAAAGATTACCTGCAGTCAGAGTTTGGGCAAGCCAATGACCAATGTGATTCTGTGCTCAGAGGAATGTGTGGCGGTAGCGGAGGAGAAGCTGTCGGGTCGTCAGCAGAACCTCCCTGAAGAGCGGTGCCAAGGGGAGACCTGCTCACAGGAGGAAGTGGATCCACTGCCACCAGAAGTTTAATTCTAGCTTCTCTGCAGATATTTTGCACAATAGCTTCATCTAAGATGAATAAATTACACACATTTCACATTTATTACTGCTATCATCAAGAATTATTACAGGTTGCAATCTCTTGTAGTGACGGTCATTGAATTATGTGGAGGATGAGCTCGAGTATTATTATACATGAGGGAGGGGAGATGCTGAAAGCACATACAGATCACTCCCCGGAAGAAATGTGGATGCAGTTACAAGGCAACATTGTACGTAATTCTGTTGGGGGTGATGAATGCGGCCTTAATGGAAAAACATAAAAACACTTGCGTGTAGGAGTCATTTGTCAATGAGAAGTACAGCAAGTAGCGCTTTGTTAATTTCCAACACAGCAAACAGAAAACACAACGTGTGAATGCTGACGTAAGCCTTTTGTTTGGTGGTATATAAATCTATCAACACTAACACGAATTGTTTCACAGAAGTCGGTGTATTTAGATACTTTCCGGCTCAGTTTCCATTACAGTCTTTGTGCTGTAGTCAAGCCAAATGAAGGCCTCAGATAGTATCCTCCGCTGAAAATAGACCTAATAATCCTGGAAATACTTGTTTTCGTGTACTGTATATGCATCCGCGATGTGCAAGACAGAGCCGAGGTTGCTGCTTTTTGTTTAGTTTTTTTTTTTTCTTTTTTTCTTCTGTTGTTGTTGTTGATCTGTATGCACATTGTGAACTGAGGGCAGCGAGTGCTGTGGCTCTGCTGCATTGAGACATGAAGGTAAAGCAACACGGAGCAGCAGATTAGCACAGGCCCTAGCTGTCGCTCTCTCTCACTTTGGGCTGCTCGTGCAAATGCAGTCGATTAGTCGGAAAAAAAAAAAAAAGGAAAAAAAAGACGAAAAAAAAAACCAAACAAAAATAAAAACAACCTAGTTTACCTAGTTTACCTGTAGTTGCGATGCCTATGATATTATTTCTTTGAGTAATGTGTGTTTTGTGGATTAGAAAAAAAAACCGTTGGTCTCACAGTCTGTTTTTGTTTGTTTTTGAGTGAAAGGAAAGAAAAAAAAAAAAGTCATTTGTTTCATACTGCGACGCTGTGACGCCATGTAGCCGGGCTTGTCATGTCACGATGATGAAACATCAGAGTAGATTTCCCAGAATGAGCGTTTGAAGAGTCAAAGAAAAAAAAAAAAAAAACAACAACAACAACAAACAATGGCCTGTGTGATTGAAAGCAGTTCTATGAAATGATGATGTGATGTTACTAATTTATGGAGCAGATTGACAACAACCTGAATTTGTATATTTTATGTTCAATCTGTGCGTGTGTGGACGGATGGAGGAAGGAATAGAGGTGTGTGAGTGTATGTGTGTGTGCCTACTTTAATATTAGTGTGTCTACTTGGGAGAGGAAGGTGTGTTTGCACACATTAGTATGTACTGTATTACGAGGGAGGGAGGAGGAGGGATGGGGCGTATATTAGCGAGGAAACATTTTATTCCTGAATGGTGCTGATGTTACAGATTTACAATTCACTGCTTTTTTTAAAATATTTTGTTTTGTTTTTTGTTCTTTCTCTCCCCACCATCATGAGAAATATAATTTCAAGGAGCTGTTTCTCGATGACTGACGTTTAGGAAGGTAACGTTGCACTGCTAAATCATTAATGTGGACGGTTAGAGAATGAGAGTGTTTTGTCCTATCGAGTATGTAAACGCAATCATATAACATTTCCGGTCTTTAAATGTCTCTCTTTTTTTTTTTTTTTTAACTACGTCTGACTGATAGTGATCTTGCATAAGTGTGCCGACTCTCTTTACACAAAGTCAGTCCTTTGTTTTGTTGCCTAAAATTACAGCCGCTGCCTTTTTTTGGCGACGGTTCGCCTGACACAGGATGTGCTGCCGTGTATGAGATGTCTGATGTATTTCTTTGCCTTTTTTGTTTTGTTTTGTTTAGTTTATGTTTTTTGTATTATTATTATTATTATTATTTTTAAATTGTCTTAATATAAACCTGCTTAAGAGTTGCACCAAAGCAGTGGTTTCAAGCCTAATTAAAAGACGCTTTCATCCATCAGATTTTAACAAAGCGGTCTCCTGTAGTTACTGCGAGGCTGTAGATTTATTGTGGCCCTTTGTGTTTGCGTGACTTTGCCTTGCAATTGTACCATCTTTGAAGTAATGATGATTACAAGCTGCCTATTGTTGAAGCTTTGTGTCCTTGGCTTTCTACTAATAGACTTAGGTTTGGGACCACTGCATCAAATTAACTCCAGTACACTATGTGATTGTGTGTTTCTCTGTATGAATGAGCTGTGTGGTTTGTCGGAAAGACTGATACGTTTTGACTTCATCTAAAAAGCTGTGAGAACTACTCTCATGCTAACTGTTGCCTAAAGTGGACAAAAAGTTTTTTTATACAAAAATAAAAACAATAAAATTCTCATTTCAAAAATGACACGAGGTTCATGTGTCTTGATTTTAGTTGATAAATCTTCTCTTCAGTGTGTCTTTGATTTGGTTCGATCGCTTAAACACGGTGCTGGAGACTCGAAATATCATTTTTATCACACCAGAGCAATTCCCATGATGGTAATGGTGATGATCCATTTTCTAGACTTTACTTTTCTCTTTGAACTTCTGCTAAATGATCCTCAAGGGAAGATTTGCATCGCAGCCAAGTAAAACACAGAAAACGAACAACCAGCATCTACAAGAGAGGAATTTGTGTCAATTCAATCACACTGAATCATTACTAACTGAAACATATAATGAACGACTGCAAACAGTTGAAACTGTCCTAATATTATTTGAAATCTGCTCAATATGTGAACGAAACACAAAATGAGAAGTCATTGTCCTGGTACTGGAGGTCACGACAGTGTCTGGCTGCTTGTTGTAAACGTGATTACTCACCACTAGATGGCAGCATAAAGTCAGAGCATTCCTGCCAAACACAACCTGGCCCTGTACTGTACACGTATCTATGTCGCACAGTTTTCATTCACTCCAGTTGTTACTCTGAAATCTGAGGCTCACTGGAGATCAGAGCCAGAGCCAGCTGTAAGTCATCTGAAAAGTGTTTTCTTCTCTAATGTGATGCAAACTTGGTAAAAAGTAGGACAACCTCTTTCACAACCTACTTCTCCCTGCTCTCTCTCTTTCTTTCACTGACCTGGCTTTGATTTTACCACCGTGATCAGCGACATTAAGAGAACATGTCTTGTGTTTTGCAGTGGATCATACATTTATGTTACAGCTCTCAGTTTTTTGTGTTTCACTGGTGCACAACAACTGACTGTGGAAGCCAAAATATTTGCTCTGTTCTCTCTTCAATAGCAGGAAGTTGTGAGTTGGATAAAGTCACACATTGTAGCCCCTCTTGTTCCCCAGAGGCTCGAGCCAGAAGTGGCTTCGTATGAACGACGGCTCGATGCCAGTGTAACACCACACAGCTCCGAGGTCTCTGTGCTGCAGGATGCAGACTCACTGCTCTGACATTTACTTCCTTTCGACTAAGTTTGCAAACCAAATGCGATAACTGAAAATAAATAACACTAGCGTCAGACACTTCCAAAGATTGATACTAAAAGGGCAGGTGAAGTTTAGTTTACACAGCTTGTACAGCGCGACTTCTGGCTCTTACAGACCTTTGGTTTTATCTCTGCCACCTTATCATTTTCACTGCTACAGGGTGTATTTTTAAAAGACGTGGGTATTTGCCAGCAGTGAAAGACTCATCTGCTTCGATTTAATCCATCTTGTGTCTAATATGTCTTTTAAGTGTGTGCCTACTAGCTTGAAGTTACCTGATTAAAATTCCCCCATCTCTGTGTACAAATGCCATGTTCAGGCCTGAGAATAGGCCCACACACATAAACAAACACCACAAACATGCAGAAACAAATTACCTCTGGAAGCTCTTAAACAATTGTGGCAGCGGTACACAGCTCAGAGAACTATGCATCATCTGTTTAACCTTTCCGGCCTTTGGTTTGCTATTGTTCTACCTCTCAAATGGCCGGAAGAAGTCAGCAGGCCTGATAGACTCAAGTCTGATGATGGAGTACGTCAGGAGACTGTGGAAAGATTTTAAGACATTAAAAAAACATCATAATCAGGGGGAGAGAATGACTCCCACAGTCTCGTTGGAGCACGTTGACAGATGTGCAAGAACTGCAGCAAACTTTATCTGGGCTTTAATTTTACTGTTGTGACTGGACAGAGCCGTGGAGAGTAACTGGGCATTAGCAGGGTTAGGGTTTGGAGTGACGTATGCTAAATGGAAAGTCGCCACACCACCTCACTCACAGTCTACCAGTCTGAAAGTGCTGCTCCAGCGCCTGGAAAGAATGCTCCTTCTTTCCCCCTTTCCCTCTTTCTCTCTCTCACTCTCTGTGACGCCAGCGCTGTGGCATCATTAGACCTTCACCGAAACCAATCCCTTTTAAATGGCACTATTCATAAAACTGGCTCATGGTATTTTCACTAGTCTGCCCTGCTCTTCACATGCTGGCTGAACTGAGGAGGGAAATCCAGACCCTCCGGCAAAAAGTTCACTCTGTGTGCTCAGGAGAGAGGATCCAAATACTCGCATGAAAATCGGAAGAAGGAAACAATAAAGGCAGCAAAGGTCAAAACAAAACTGTATCTGCTCAAACTCTCTCTCTGGACTCATCAGTGAAATACTAATAAATCTGCCAAATACAGCTGCATAAGTCTGTCCATATACTTAGTAAAACACATGCTAGTGTGTACAGATCCATTCTCACAATAGTGTAATGGGTGTATGTATGTTGTAAGCATGCCTTAAAGCATATATTTGTTTGGCTTGTGATGCCATAAAATGGAGCAGTATTGTCTCAGGTTATGGTCTTAGCAACTTGGCAGGTTTGTTTTCCAGCTAAGAGTTGCAAGAGTCCTAACTCCCACGTTGGCCACTACCTCAAAGGTCAGGTTCACTCAAATGGTAAAAAGTAGATTTTCACAATCCCTATACGGAACATAAGAATGCAGCTTTTTGTAATTTGTTCATTTTATGTAGAATTGTATCTACGATAACGTGGATTCATTGATAAATTGGGAAAACATTGTTCTATAAAAACAACATAACACAATGGATGGATACATAGATAAAAATTAAAATCATTAACATTCAATAATGTAGTTATATTAATTTGAAATTAATAATTAAAGAGAATTATTTGAAGTCTGCTACATGAACGAGAAGCAACAGTTAGATTGCAAAGTTTAGCTTAGCTTAGCATATCTTAGCTTAGCATAAAGTCTTGAAGCAAAGGGAAAGATTTAGCATACTTTGTCCAAAGGAAACAAAATCCTCAAAATGTCTTTGGTCGGGACATGTTTATCATCTTTCCATCGTATCTTAAATGAAACCACATTCACTTCCATACAACAACAGCCCTGACTGAACGACCAAAGTCTCAACCCTAATCCTTAATTTGTTGTTTTGTTATTGTACAAATGAATCAAACAAGATTTACTGCATTATATTAAATTAAACCTCAAAGGCGCTGATAGCTGGCTTCTGAACATTTATTACACGACATGACAGTGGTGTCGGTGTCTTCATGAGAAAAGTTCTCTGCCGTCATGGAGAGGAAGGGTAGATTAACATGAAAATGGGACATGGTAGAGGTGATTAGTTGGTTATCAGGTTGTTCTGTGGTCACTGTGGAGGAAGAGGCAGTTAGATTCTGTAAACAGACAAGTATAACATGGAAAAAATGAATTTATGATAGTTGTGTAATGACTAAACTCCCTTTTTAACCACTACTGTTTTGTCATATATTAACAGTAATCGTTTCAGTCTTACCAGTGAATTTCAAATGAATTTACTTTCAGCAGAAATCTGTGGCCTATTTTCATTATCGTTTCAGTCCCAAAACTGTTTTCTTTTCATTGTTATCATCACAGCCTGTTTAACCCCTATTGTCTGAGTGGAAACTTAATTTGCCAGTTCAATACAAGGCTCTTACAGGTTGATTACGGTACATTTTGTAAATGGTAGACGAAATTTGAAGCTTTATGATGGAAAAAGCAGGCAGTGATCTGACAAGTCTGACTGAATGCTTTTGGAGCATTGTTTCATTATGTACTAATACTGACTTTAAATCCCACAGTACAGTTTTATAGAGCACGGAATGAAAACCAGGTGAACAACAAACTTAACTGAGTGCTTCCCAGTGCCCAGATACTCATATATGTACATGTTTTACTCAGATTTCCTTTATTTTTTGTCATTCAGGAGCCCTATTTATTAATATCTTCATTAAATATCAAATAATAAAATGCCTAATACTTTATTTCCGTTACTGAATGAATGATTATTAAATTATTTTATCAGTTCATTTTTAGTTTTTGACCAGATATCAACTAATATCTAATCATTTCCATGACATCTTTGGTTGTCCATAATACAAGAACTATTTCCTTTGTGGAGAAGTAGTTCCAGTGAGAACTGATGCTGAGATATCCTGGACAATAGATGATAAATCATCAATAATATCTAGTTTTTCCCCACAACTAACAGGACAAAAACATGCATATAATGAATGTGTGACAGTTGGATTTGTAGTGTCAGATGCTGTCCAGGTTTGAAATAGGTTTGAGTGTGTTTGAACAAATCGAGGCCAAAAGCAGGAGGTTTATTTCATGCTGTTCACCTCTGGGTGTAAGGTGGCACTGCCAGAACAAGCAAAAAAAAAAAAAAAAAAAAGGAAAAGTGAACAGAGGCAAAGCATGGCAGTACATCCAAGTGAGTCCTAGCTGAACCAGAAAAACAGCTGTGTGTCCACAGCTGTGTGAAATATGTTGTGTCTTGCTCTGCCTGCTGATCCCAAAGGACATGTCATTCATCGCTACATCCAAGTTCCCTAACAACAACTTTAACACAACATACAATGAGGAAGTAAAGAAAAAAAAACATGTATTTTCTGTTCTGTGCATGTTTCCTTCTTTGTCTTTTAATGTTACACGCTCTTGTTTCCTTTTAGTCTCGTAATAAAAACCATCCCATTAGCTAAGCATCTGGCTGTGTGCCCGGCTTTTCTCGAGGTGGAAGTGAAAATATCTATATATGCTTACATAGCCTCTTAACAACAACCAGTGGGTAACCTCATCTGAATGTTTTCTGTCTCACTCGAGGACAGAAAAGAAGTGACTTCATGTCAGAAATATCCAAAGAAAGATCCGGATCTCCTGCCTGAAGCTCGAAGCTTTGAGGATGCTTTTAATTCATGTGAACAAAAAAAGGTTGACTTTACAAATTGGCTGTCATTAATCTGGTGAAAGTGGTGTGTAATTTTGGCTGTTCAGTGTCTTTACTCATTCGGGTTTTACTTGGGTGATTACTTCTCTTTCTTAGTCTACTTTTTTTTTTTTTTTTTAAATATCTCTAACAGCATCTGGATATTTGCAGTGGATGACGTAAACGGGAGAAAGGATGACATGAGCTCAGAAGCTGATGGATGGATGGTGATATCATCCCCCTGATGTGGTCATATTAAATTCATCAAAAATGTTGCTACAATATTATCTGACAGCACAGTTCACCCCCTTGTCTGTAAATCAGTCACACTGACAGTTCAGCTCTGGGGGATGACAGCGTCATCAACAAAATATCTCAAGAATTAATTGAGTGACTGCCATGAAGTTTTCTACAGACGCTCATGTTTACTGAATTCAAATGATTTTGAGGATCCCCTAACTTTAATCCAGTGACATCAGCGGCTCAGAGTTTTTATTTTTTAATGAAACGTCTCAACATCTACTGTCTGGATGACAGGAACATTTATGGCTCATAGATCTTTTATCATAATAACTTTTTTGACACCACAAAAAGGTTGATATTTATGATTTTAAATGAAATGATTAATTGGCTTATAATGAAATTTGATACAGACAAGTTCACATAAGGATGAGCTTTAACTTTGTTGAACTCCTCATTCAGGTCGTGATTATTATAGATCATTACTATTTTTACTTATTACTTACTATTTGTTACTTATTGTGACAAGTATTTTCAGTATTTTCCAGTAATACAGGTCATGCTGTTAAAATATGTAATAGCCCCAGCTGTGTTTTTTTTTCCCAGGCTGTTGGTCTGTTATGTCCATGTCTTGCCTTGTTCTATTGCTCTGCTTCCTGTTTTGCTGTGAAGCTCCTCCTACATTTGATTGGCGATCGCCTGCAGCTGAGAGGAAGGTCAATAAAAGTCAGGCTTCCTTTGTGATCCCTCACTCTCTCTTTGTCTTTCTCAACACTTGGCATCCTCCAGTTTTGGTTGAGTTGTTTTTTTTTTTTTGCACCACACAATGATTGTCAATGACTTTCCTCACCACCACCATGCACTAAAAACTGACTTCACCCTCTATAAACTTGTTTGTATAGTCGTTTGTTGAATAAATGTTGATTTAATTTGGACGCACCATGTGCACTCCCTTTATTTGTGGCAGTCTGAACAAGCTGATCATAACAAGTGACCAAAAACAAGCTTTTTTCTCTTTTTAAACAGGCACACATGGTGGGACTCCCACACGGTCACATGACTACCGGGTGTAGATGAGTAGATGTCACTCGCAGATATCATCAGTCAAAATCAAGGATAAGGCTGTGTAATGAACTTTTGTTATAGGTTAAAACCTTCATTTTGTGTCAAACCTGCACTAGAAGATGTTTTTGGCCACTTGGAGACAGTGGAAACAAGTCATGGCCACAACATTAGCATAACACACATCTGACACATCCAACAGTTGTGGAGCAACATGACCGTTTATCTGGTCATCATTCAAACCACAGCGTGAATGTAAGTCCACTATTTATTCCTCTTCGTGCTCTTTACCAACTCCTGAAGGCATATCTGGCTTTTTAGATGCTAAATGTTCCACTGTGTTTATCAGCTACATGCTAGCCATGTCTGTCTGTCATTTGATGGTGAGTTAAAGTTTTTTTTAAGTTGAAAACACTGAGAGTTAACCAACACAGTCCAGTTGTGATGTGGATGGTTAAACAATGAGATCAAACCCACTATAAAGCTCTGTATGTCCCATATTTCTACAACAGCTTGTAGACATGTTAACATTTAGCTCAAACCCCATTGTTGGTGCTGCTAGTAGTGGTGGTGACTTTCAAAAGTGTTTTGATGTCCAAGAATGAAGGACAAAGGGACAGAAAGCAATGATGTTTAAATGACGTTTAAACAGATGCATCTTTGTCCATAATTCATTGATCTCTTTTGCCTCAGGCTCAAATGATCAATCGCATGTTTTGTTGGGGTCAGACTTTGTGTGTTGCAGCATTGGTGGGAAAAGAAGTGGGGGAGATACGGATTTTTGCTAAATCTGGGAAAAGGATGTAGAATCACTTCCTGTCCATGTGCCCTATTCCCTAATGCACAATTAAGTGAATCATGTGAAAGTCCCTGTTTATGGTCAGTGCCTTACCCCGAACATGGTCACCCCTCAACCTTAATTAAAACCATATTCGTACAGTATTTTGTGTTTTTGTGTCCATGTTGTGTAAAACTGACTGTTAATCAATCCCAGTAGGGGACAGGCTACTTGCTGATGTTTATAGTAGGTTTTTTTTGTTAGTAGAGGCCTTATATACTGATTGTTTTATCCAAATTACATCATTTCCTGTAGAGGTTCCTAAAGAGGTTCGCTGGTCTACCTGTAAAAACAATGCTTGCTTTGTTGTCTCTGTGGGTAAGAGTTTCCATACTGTATGTGCTGTTGGTCTGCAACTTTTCCCCCGTTTCATCACCCGTGGTGTCATGGAAACATGTATCCAGAAGCTGGCAGCAGTAGTAGCTGTGTGTGTGTGTATTGCGTTGGGATGTTGGAGGGTGGAGGCTGCTTTCCATTTGTGTAATAATCTGAACGGGTGGAGTTTACTCAGGAAACGTCTGTGTTTTTCATGTTACAGGTGCAGATTATTTTGCAGCTGATAAGAAATCTTGTATTTTGACTAACAGCATCTTAATCCTTGTAAAAAATGTGATTAGCATGATTAAAGCAATGAGATTAAATATAAACTTTGTGAACTGGTTGATGTCGCGTTAACTCTGAAAGGTCATTTAGACTGTTATGATTTTTTTTTTTTTTTTTTTTATCCCATTTAGCCACATGCTTCCTGCTTTGGAAAGATCATGTTTTTGAGGGGAAAAAAATCCATCTGTGCTTAAAGACCAAACATCAGATCCTATCTGGGATTAAAAACAGATTAAATATATGTTTCCTGTTGTCATGCACACACTATATGTTACGTGCTGTGTCACTCGTGTATCTCTGTGTAATGAGACTCGGGGTCTGATCTCGAGTTACTGCTGGGAAAACAGGCGTAGCGTGAGTCCAACAGGTGATGGGTCTTGATGGAGGGACTTGTCATAACATTGCAGCGCTTCAGCGTAGGGGAAACTACTGCTGAAAATTAATTATACTTCAGGGATGACTTCAGAAAATTATTTATAGCCTCTCACGAGGATTTTAGTGGAAAGGGGATCACCTTGGAGAGAATGGGAGCACCGGAGGCCTGTCTCTAAGAATAAACTGCACGTTTGGAAGCTGAGTAACATTTCTGTGAAATGCCAAACAGAATAAAGTGAGGTTTGTTATTTTTTGTAAAAATCTGCTTTTTATCTGTGAGCTGATGTCAACATTTAGAGCAATCATTAAAAGATAACCAAATGATCATAAGGTTAAACTCTGTAATGGTCTGGAATGAGAACAGGTTTCTGTTTACTCTGTCGTCTTCTCTTCTTTTGGGTCATTTTTTAAAGTTTATGTTTCAGATAAATCACTAAGAAACGCAGATAAAGATAATGATAAAGACTTTGCTCTATAAGAAGATGCTGCTGCTGTTCGTTGTGTCTACGGATGAAGGCGATATCGGCGCTGGTGTGCAGAGTGTAAACTAGTAAAGAAGGGAGATTATGCACCAGAGAGAGGGCAGAGTTGGGTCACAAAGCTGCTCAATGTCAATTTGATCTCCCTCTTCTCCCTTTGATGACCACTCATTCCCAGCTGCTCCCACAGAAAATGTTATGGTTCAGCACTTGCATGAGATGCCATCAGCGTTTCCCATCGGGTCCTCAAAGGGAAGCGAATCACAAAGAAAAAACACGTCTGGGTTTTTAAGAGCCAACTGAGATCGACACTCAGCTGTGATCATAGTACACATCTACTTTACTTATGTCTTGGCGTATACTTACTTGACACGTCAGACAGCGTCCTGAGAGGTGATAAAATATTTCAATAGAAATGAAAAACAACAGAGAAACGATCTTCAGTGGTGAGAGAGAGAGAGAGAGAGAGAAAGATAAGGAATTCTTGGCAAACAGACGTGACGAGTGGTTAATGATTAGAATCTGTCCTGAGCTGCCTCATTTCCCACAAGCTACTATTTTTTTCCGTCAGGTTGTTACACTAAAAAAAAAAAATCACTGCATATTGTGGGGGCGCAAAGGCTAAAAATAGGTGTCATTAGTGTTTTCTTTCAGGCCTGAGAAAAGTTGGAGTGAATTGTTTGCCCGTGTGTTTTTGGTGTCTGAGGGGGGAAGGTGGGTATTGATGTTATGGCTGCGTGAGCAGATACAGATAAATTCTCTCTTCTGAGCAGATGCCGTGGCTTACGTCCCAGTGAATGATGGGTGATCCCCGTATTTCATAATCGCAACCGAGAGATTTTTTCCCCACTGTTCCACTATAAAGCCACAAACCCCATTTTCTGTTTAAATGGTTGGTTTCACATGTGATTTAGCAAAAGTACCCTTTAAAGGATCGGTTCATCCAAATTAAGTAAAAACATATTTTCCCATTTACCTCCAGTGCTATACCATTTTTTCCCCATGATTCCTACTGAACAAACTCTGTTTGCTGGTGGATAATATTTATGATCCGAGGTTGGATGTTTTACCAATTTTTTGTCTAAGTTTTGATATATCCCTGTCAAACACAATAAGACATATAGGAGGTGATTAGGACTTTAATTGTTGTTGCACATACAATTGGAAACAATGTCCTTATTTTTCATTTGAACTACTTATATAATATGAAGTTACATCCAGCTGTTTTCTATGGTATAAAGACTGGAAATAGGAGAGAGCTCAGCACAAGATTTAAGTTTTATCTATCAATCTGTTCTCAGTCACTTGTCCAGCTTCAGTTCATGGTGGCAGAAGGTTAAAAAAAGGCCCAGGTCCCTCCTCTAGCATTAGTTTCCACCTCCTCCATGGGGATCCTGAGCCGTCTGCAGGTTAATTGAGATATATAATCTCTCCAGTGTATTCTGGTCTCCTCCCAGGGGAATATGCCCAGAAAATCTGAGCTCTGAGTTCCCTCTGGACCATCAAACTCCTCAGTCTATCTCTAAGGATGTGCCCACCACCCTGAGGAGGATTTTCACATCTTGTATCTGTAAGCTACATTCTTTCAGTCATCTCCCATAACTTGTGACCGTAGGAACATAGATTGACTGGTAAATCAACAGTTTTGTCTTTTGGCCTTAAAACTGATGCTGTAGTACTTCTAGACATTAATAAATAACATTACATTTTCTTACTTAGCAAAACGCTTGTATCCAAAGCAATTTACAAGCAAAACTCACCAACCAATGGAAAAGGGGGTCAGTTAGCACATTTCTGCAGCCAGCAATAAAATAGTTTAAGTCTATAACTCTTCATCATCTCACAACTTGTTTGTTAATAAGTGTTGGAGGTACTGGTCAATGTTTCAACATCCCTGAACCAGCACAAAACTACAACCAAAACCATCTCCACAGCTATACTACCAGAGGTTAAGTTAGAAAATATGTTTTTTGTAATTTGGGTGAACCAAGCCCTAAACGAACACTTAGTGGTAAAAGTCACGCACATATGTAACCACCCACGTGTCCAGTCGACTGCACTCGCGTTCAGTCTGACCAGATTAGAGGCTTCTGTAGTTTCTCTCTAACATCAGTGTCTGACCCTCAGGCCTTTCTGTGTGTTAGGGCTCCATCATTAGGCTCCTGCAGAGTGTGACTGTTCACCCAAAGAGGGGGGAGGTCATCTCTAAACCCTCCACTAATCACAGCCCCCCCACCTCACCAGCAGCTGGCAGGTGAATCAACGCACTCTTTGTCGAATCACCTGAAGGTCTGTTTTTGTCCCATGAATCTTTTCTTTCTTTTTGTTTTTTCTTTTTCTTGCTGATTATGGGGTAAACGGCAGTGAGTCAGAGAAGTACCTTTGTTGGGTTGGAACAGCTGCTTCTCATTCATTACTTTAATGTTTTCTGTCGTCTTCCCTCGTCATCACAGAGGACTCTTGTTAGGCATGTTCTTCTATTTATTGTGGTGATGAATACTTATGTGTTCATATTTAGAAGCAGACCAAATCATCCTCCAGTTCCTCTCTCTCTCAGTCTGACTGATCCTGAATTTATGCCTGGAGCAACATAAATGTATGGAACAACATTAAAGGAAGACTGGAAAGTAATGAATCGGATTACATATAAATGAGGGATAAAGGAGAGAGAGAGGGGGAAGTGGGAGGAGAGAGAAAATGATGATTGTCGGACCTGTGACAGAAGTGATGTATGAATGTGGAAGGTTTAGGAATGTTTGCTGTTAATGCAGGGCTTTATATCACTGTTAGAGCAGGGTGTGTCCTTATTAGAGAATAAGGGAGTTTTGAGCCTCATGCTGTGATAATGAGGGTACCCGGTGCCTCAAACCAGCGTGGGTGCTGCGGGAAAGTTGGGCCACGGCGTGAAGAAATCTGCGGGATCTGAGAAGAGATTGTTTCGTGTTTCACATGCATTACGTGTCAAGTAAAAGAAATATATTTAAGTTAGTGTGCTGATTCATAGCTATGAAGCTTAGCTCAAAGAGTGGAAACAGTTAGTCTATAGCTTCCTGAATAGGAAAAAAAACAATGTGTATCCAGCAGTACCTTTGAAGCTCAGTGATTAACACAGGTATGTCCAAACTGTTCCACAAAATGCCATCTGGCTGCCTGTTTTTGGTCAATCAACTGTCTGAAGACTGAGATCACATAATTAAATGAGTCAAGTCTGGTGTATTGCTGCTTGGTTGGAGTGAAAACCTGCAGCCACACGGTCCTTTGTGGAATAGTTTGGACGTGTCTGGATTAATTGAAATGATCTCTGCCGAAAAAAGGTAAAATTCTGTAACCTTTCATTATAATAAGCTAAGCCAACAAGCTGTGAGCTCTGTCATCTTGTCTAATACTTTGCAGGAAAACAGATATGCATACGTGTATGTAATATTCGTCCATGATCAGAGAGAAAAAAAACAACTACATCTACATTATAAAGGGAATAAATCGTAGTTATTATATTTGAATAGTTCACTATCTGTTGGATATATTAGTTGAGAGAGTATGAATTAATAAGAGACCATACGGCCAAGAATACATCTGGTTTTAATTGTAACCTTGCAATTTTGTTTTCCATGTTGTAAATACAATGGTGCTCTTAAGCCTTTAAATCCATTAAGTCTCTAAAAGTATCTTTCATCCTTGTAGAGGAATGTAAAGTCTGAGACTCACACTGACCACAGCACTTTCTCCCGATGCCTTCAGTCGAAGGAAAGTGTTTTCAGTAACTATGGCCGAGTAAACAAATACCTGCCTGTTTCAATAAAAGCTGCATTTAACAAAAAGATGGAGAAAAAAAGAGAAAGAATTCAGATTGCTTGTCTTAATGGATGTACTGGCAATTGACGAACAACAAAAAGGCATCAAGAGTTCAGAGGTGTGAAGAGAGATATGAGATATAATCTCAGACTCACTTCTTTTTCTCAGATGTGACGTGAAACCGAGGAAGAAACGCCCTAATTTTTTGCTTGCCTTTGGTGTTTGTGTTCAAACCGCAGAAATGGTGTTTCAACCCATTTTTTTTTCTTCTTCTTCTTTTTGTAGTGTGTGTAGGACCACCTCGTACTGAGCTGTTGTGTATTGCTAAATCCAGCGAAGATGTTGCATCATAACAGACAGATTTTGTTACCTTTGGTCAGAGTGGGTGGTTTTTTTTTCTCTATGTTTCCAGACTTTATATTTGGAATAAGCCAATAGACTATTGGTGTTTAGCCTCATATTAACTGTAAAGTGATCTTAAGCATAGATATTAATAATCCTGGCTAGTCTTTTAAAAACATCTATGCATGTTATTGAAGATAAGTTATGTTGCAGGTTCTTTGCTGTTTTTCTCATGTATCATCTGAGAGATTGCTTACATTACTGCCACATTAGTGTTTCAGCAGCTACACTATTTCTTTCATTCACTCCGTTTGCTCTCGCGAAGCAGCCGCAGATTGAGTCAGCTATCTTATAGTTGGAGCAAGACTCTTGGAAATGCTTGGTCAAGAAATAGTCACAGTACGCAACTGCCTGTAAAACCACAGCTTGTTTGTGTTACATCACCAACGTGTGCGACTCAGCACAGACTCCCCCGGTGAACAACGTCTCGATCCTCAGACGGTGGAAGTGAGTAGGAGTGGAGTCACAAGCTGCATCTCTTGTACTGAAACATTTCCTTGTCTGTAATGCTCCTTCTTTGACCAGACTTCTTTTAACAAAGCATCCAATTGTGCTATTAACAAATGATCTGGCTGTAATACTTTTTATGTGGTGAACATCAGCAAAGAAAGTGCAACCCACCCTCAGATTAGTGGTAATGTGGTGAATTAAGACACTCCAGATCTAAAAAGAAGGGAACAATTGCTTGTTGTTCTCATGAAGTTACTGTTACAGCTCGTGCTGAGAGAATTTATATCATGTGGGGTGAGGAAGAGGTTTGTATTAATTAATCATTTCAGTTGTCAGAGTAGGGTTTTTTTTTTTTCACCGCCTCCCGAAAACGATGCACATGTTTGTCCTTGTTTGTCCTCGGAGAGATGGGAACACCTGGGTGATCGAGGTCAGAGGAGCCAGATGACACTTGAGGAATTCATCCTTCTCACCTGCTGCAACACCTGGATCGAGTCTAAACACCGACTTCATTCAGTTTGCCAAAAAAAAATATCTGGCTTTGGTCGTCTGTCTGAAGGGGTTTATCAGACAGGCTTTTGTTGATAAGTGAAAAAAAAAAAAATCAGAAGCTTTCTGCAGATTTCCAGCAGAGCCACAGATCAAAAAGATCTCTCTAACTGGAAGCACAATACTTTGTCAAACCATTTCAATGTGTTTCAAATCAATATATCTCCATTTCACATCTGAAGTCCATTCGCAGTTCAGAAAGCTTCGAAGAGTTTACATGCACTGAATTCACCTCGTTTCTTTTTTGCTAGGCGTGTGGTAGCTTTAATTGGCTGTAGGAGGTTGCGGTTCAAGACGTAAGGACGCCCGACATGACTGCTATGGAAATAGCACGTTATGAAGCGAAGGAAAGCCTTACTCATACAGCGCACACGAAGAGATCTGCAGCGCTGCGTCATCAACGTGCAGAGCTCTCAGCTGAGAGAAGGAGCTCTGCACAGCCAGTAAATGACCCCACCCAGCTGGTCTCTGCTGTCTACATCCAAAACCTCCTCTCTCCACCTCTTACTAACATCATCAGCATGGCCTGCACCACAACTGAGAGACATGGAAGCAATTATAGCAGCAGGCACGGGAATATACAGTGTAGACAGGGTGAAGTCAAATCTGAACAACTTTAGAAAAATCAAAAGCTTTGGCTTAGATTAAAGGGGGAATATGTAGGTATTTTAGTTTAAAACATTCAAAATGGACCAAGATTATTCACAGAATGTGGAAAAAATGCCAGTTTCGATGTTAAGTCAAAGATGTGAGAGGTTGAAAAAGTGTTGTAGAGTTAGCATGAGTTTTATAAGACCATGTTGGACCTTGAGAGGTGATTATGTGTCACTGTGGTGTTCAATCCAACACAAAGTCTTGGCTATAAATCTGTACTGCAGCCATCCTCTCAGATATTTCTCATATAAGCTATAACCAGGCCCCTGATGTTCCTCTCTCAAAATACCTCTTAATGTCTTTGCTGGGCTTTTGTCTTTAGTCCTGATTGTCTGGTGGTTAAGGAGGTGTAGACTGGTCACCCTCTATCTCCTGGTCTATTGCAGGAACATGCAGCGTGCCCTCATGAACGCCTCGAACGACAGACACACAGAGAGAGGGCTGGTAAAGAGACTGACAGGATTAAAATTTAATGCAGTTTTTTTGACGGCAACCACTGACCACCCTGATTATAGAACAGAGATAGAAGAAGAGGAACCAAAGAGAGCTTTTCCTTGTTTGTTACGATGAGTGTACACCACAACTTTCTGGTAATATACTGCCTTCTATTTGTTTGGAGTATGAAGTTGACATTTGGCTGATTCTTAAGAACTGTGTTGTCCCTTTAAGCCTGTGAGGGAATTGATCATTAATTCAAGAGACTGTCAAGACTGTCAGCTGATTTTATGAAAAGGAAAACTCTTTGTATGATTGTGTTGTACCAGGCACTACAGGGATTATAGTGTATTCAGTTAAAGAGGCACTGATCAGTTTGTTCATTGTAGTGACCGCTACTCTCTGTGCTGAAGACAGTTAAATAAAGTCTTTGTGTAAAGGCTTTATAAAGGCTGACTTGATTTAAAAAATGATGTCATGAGGATTATCTCAGCACAAAGTTTTCACTGGAAAAGTTGTGTTACAAAACGGGTGGTCTAGAGTTTGAAAGACATGGGCGATACAAAGCGTGGTGATGCTATCAAGTTATGGGAACTATAGGGTCCAGATTTCTGGAGTTTGACTCAGCCTATGGAATAAATGTCAGCATATCTCTGTCTCTGCTGCACTGACTCTGGCCTTTTTTTTATTTATATTTAAATCAGTTTCTCACTCAAGTCATTGAACTTTGGAAATAATCAAAGTTAAATGGTAAATTGCTGCAGTAACCACTCAGGATAGAAAGTAAGATAAAATGGTGTCCATTAATGTATAAGGCTACAATTTTTAATAAAACCACACCAAACTATTTCCAGATGCCGTTATGTACTGTTTTTACTTCTGGCTTTTAAAATGAACTTCCAGTGTAAGTGATGGGGACAAACTCCAAATGTTTCCCGAGGTAATATAAGGCTCCAGCAGTCTGGATTAGACAAGTCATGTAAGTATCTTTGTTGCTGTGTCGCTACTGTGGCTCAACAAGGAAATGCTGTCCGTGGAAACGCTGGAAGACTTCCACTTCATTTGATTAATTTCGGGTTAGTGTGAGCTCTGTACTCCTTCACAGAAAGAGGAATGCGTGTTATGTCTTCCTCTTTCACTCTTTCACTATTAACATTATCTGCCACTGCTTTTTATTTATGTTTGTCTCTGGGGATTCATTCCCCAACATAATCTTTCCTAATGTGTATCTCGGAAGTAGCCAGGACTTTTTAAACCGCTCACCTTGAAATACCTGTCATGATACCTCTGCCAACAAACTAAAGCTTGAATAACTGAGTAACTGAATACACATCCCAAGAGGGTTCGTAGTTTTATTCATATTTTCAAAAGCTTCCTGTAATGAAAGAGTATTAATCTGAGAGCATGTGAAATCGGTCAACAGTATCATAAAGTGTATGAAGTTTGCAGTTCACAGGCTTAAAACTGCGTGGCCGATGATATAGTCCTTGAAATCACTTTTTTTTTTTTTTGGCTTTGATTCTCACAAGATCTGTGTAATTATTTCCGAATCCAGATGATAATTTTTCTTACCACTTGCTTCTCACAGGCTCGTTTAACTTTTTCTCTGATCCTCCCATCAGACCAACACTATTTCTTTTTTCTTTTTCTTTTTTTTCCCCCCTCTGTCCTTCCACCCAAAGCAGAGGTCATTATCGTTCACATCACATGGGGTATTACAAAGCAACAAGATATTTCTTCCAGGAGTCTCTCTCCTCAGTGGCCAGATCCTGATGAGCTGAGGTTGTTCTGTCCAGAAAAGCCAGACGCGCCCAAGACATCAGCTCCTCCGGGAGTCCACCCCTTCCTTGTTACTCATAGAAACCAAAATGTTAATGAACACAAGCTTAAATAAATACTCAAATGTTCCGGGCTGTCCATGTCCCCGAGTTGCAGGGGTGTGACAATGGGGGGCAACTGTGGATTTATACCTCTACATATGCTATAAATGCATAAATGTGTGAGTCAAAGTGAGTGAGACAGACTGAGGGATGGGGGAGGTGGGAGGAAGGGGGGTTGTAAAAGAGAAATTTCTGCCTTAACAGCTCCCGTACCTATGCAGAACGCACGCAGAGGCCTGCGCCAAATCCCTAATAAAAACCAGACGCATGGCGCATGAGGAGTGAGTCTTTCACTGCACGACTCTGGAGGGAAACACTGGAGGAGTGATGGAGGAGGAGGATAGAGGAGGAGGTGGGAAGTGTATAGGCTCAAAAAAAGAAGAAGGAATGGATGGACAGCAAGCTTTTAACCGTTATTTGCCCTCTGAGTCAGGTTTGGATGGGGGTGTTGACTCCCTATTTGTATCAGAGCTTTCACCATCCACTCGCAGGATGAGCACTGCTGTCTGATAAGGGGGGACCAGCATAGCACTTAACTGAGATAATTCTCAACAACTCTGCTGTATGTGTGAGAAGATCTGCTGGTTTACATATTATTGATTTGACTTCATGGATAAAGCATCTAACTGCAACCACATGCAAGCGCACACTGTTCAAAGATAACCACCAAGCTTCAACTTTAAAAGTTACTGAGAGCAGATTGAACTGGAGCCTGAGGCATTGTATAAGGTAAACATGAATAAATTGTGAAAAGTGGAGTATGTGTAATAGTGTTTTTCTATTTGTCATACTAACTATGTCTGAAATGGGGAAATAGTGGGAAAAGTCGGAGTCCTTGTGTAATTTGGGACATTGGGATGTCAAATTGGATGATTCATGTACGTAATTTTGTGAATCAGATGTTTTCTCAAGAACAGCAGACCTTTAACCCTCCTCACAGCTGCCTCTTCCTCCTCTTATCCTCTCTTCGCTGAATGCTGGTCATGTGTTGAGAAGAACAGAGGCACTACTTCACGTCTTTTCCTGTCGGTGCTGTGCTGTATGCCAAGTCATAAGGAGGAACAGTGAACACTACCGAGCGGAGGAACGTGCTGATAAACAGTACCGAGAATCACACTGCCTTATTTAGAATCACAGTTGGAAGACAGTTTGAGTCACAAGGCACCGGCAGCACAAATCTCTCCAAAGGGAATTCATTAGGGAGAGTGAATCAGCATTTTAGCACTCAAACATTAGATGTTGGTGTTTATGCTCAAGCAGACCCCTGTATGAGATAGATTTATTACCATGAATGGTCATTTCCTCTTTCCTCAGTGAGACATTTAGTCTCCAGGTGGTGGAGATGAATCAGCGTTCAGAACAGTGCTGTCACCAAAAAAGCGTCTTTGGACTGGAAACAGAAATGTCATGTTTTAGTTTATTTTCATTGTCAACAGTCTGTAGCGTTGTGTAAAAAAAAAAAAAAAAAAAAAAAACAACAGCGTCCGCCAGGAAAGATTGCATGCCAAACATTTTCCTTTTACATTCGACACAGACGATTACAAATGCTTTTTTTTTTTTTTTTTTTTGTCACAAGCTTACTTTACTTAGCGAACTTCCCAAACGTGTCCCAGTTTTAAATTAGAAACAGGAAGTTTCACAGATACTTTGCTTGTTAGTTTTTTTTTTTTTTTCAACCTTCATGCTTTGTTTGGTTGTAAACACATGATACAAACCTCCCATCTCCGGTGGGAAGTTTTATTAGAAGTTGGCTACCGGCAAGATAATGTTTTCCTGTTGTATTCCACCTTGGTGTTCCTCTAATGAAAATTGATGTTTTTAGTGAAATAAGAGTTGAAGCTGTGTTAAAAAAAATGTATATTTTGTCATTTACTCCACAGGGAGGACTTTCACTGCTGCTGAAGAGTCTAGGTGGTCCTTCACTAAGCCCTGAGCTGTGTTATATTACATTTTCAGGAAAAAGCACTTTGTGAATGCTGTAACCATAACGTATTTAATATAATAACATCAGTGCAACAGAAAATACAAGACTGAAGTAGCTTTGTTAATATGAGTTTGGCGTGACAGAAATAATACTGCAGATCACATCAGCACATTCGTGTCAACAACATGCAAAGCTGAGTTAAGTGCGAGACGAGTTTCTTTTCCTTTGAAGAAAGTTTTCATCTGTAACATCAAAACAAAAGATTCCTCTACACAAAAGCAGGAAGACTGGGATTACTTAGCCTTGCCAACATGGCGCTCTGCTAATAAAGAGGCGTGCGCTTTAAGAGTTTTACTGAACAAAATAAAAAAGCAAAATGGAGACGCTATTTATAGTGGAGATCAGACTGTTTGAATGATGGATTTCTTGCAGCCAGTTGAGGGGTCATACAAGCTGTAGCACATTCGGTATTAACGACTGTCCCACAGCAGAAAGGCCTACTAAAAAGATTTTCCATGGAGATGTCCCAGAACTGGGATTCGGCAGCAATAAAAATACCTGGGTGAATTGCTTTTTCCTACTGACGATAGCTTGTTTTTAAGTGATGATTTTAAGCTGCATGTTCATGTCAGAGGAGCGTCTGCAGCTCACAACTCGCCGCGTCACATCGCTGAACAAATAAACTCAGAGAACAGGTGGAGTTTACGGTGAAGGTCCTCCTAGGATAATTAACACATGATCTTTGGGAATGAGTCAGATTACAAGAGGAGAGAAACCTGCAGTTGAACCATAATAATGCTACTGACCTCGCACCCTTTCATTAGACAAGACACTTCACTTCCCTTCTTCACTGTTTGCTTGTATGTCTTTCGTTTGCTTTGGTTGTAACCCTATCCAGGCTGAAGGACATGCTATGTGCCAAGTCCCCTCTAATACTTTCATCAATCTTTACATCCACCAGGAAAAAAAACTGATATTACCATGCTAGTCATTTCCCAGGACCCCTCATCCTCACGACCCTCACTCATATAAGGGAAAGGGAGTGAGATATTGCTACACAGCCTCACCAGACCACCTCGAGATGTGACCTCGCTATGACTTGTGCATTAGCGAGATGACAGAATACCCTCTGCATGTTGGTTCACACTGGCTGATACTGCTAATGCACTCATCATAAACCTCTGATGGCTTCTATATAAGGCTGCGCGAGTGTATATGACACCTCGGTGGTCTGGACAGCATTAATATCAACATTGACTTATAAGGAGGAGCAGGATAGATTAAGGGGACTCAGGAGAGGTAGGTGTAGCTTTTTTTAACGGGTATTGTGACTCACCATTCCAAACATTGTTTCTTGTTGTTTACAGAAAGTGACACAGCTGAGGTATGGTACATTCTTTTGAAAGCTCTAGTAGTTCAAGGCCCACTACGCTGTTCATCAGGCAAAGTCTGAACAGGACATAGCACACAATACATCAGGAAGTAGTCAGAGGAGAGATAGTGGGAATAATAACAATTTTCAAACAGTGACTCATTGGAACATGACATCTTAAATGTTTTAGGTTATGTAATTCATGGCATGTCCACCTTTTTGAATTATTTTGTACATAATCATGGTCTTGAGGAAAAAATAAGCTCTCAAAAGCTATTGGATGGGAAAATTTGATGTGGACATATTGTTTCCTTCCTCTGGCCTTTAGAAGGGTTAGGGTATACAAGCTACATTAATGGAACCATAGTTGTCCTCTGAACACAGTGTTTCTGTTTTATCTGGATCATGAGAAATGTTATCTCCGAGGTATCCAAACCATAGACTCCACTATAATCCTAGTTGTTGTCTGACTTGGTTGTTTTTTCAGCTTTGGCAAATCAATCATTACATATCATATATACTGCCAAATACAGCAAGAAATTACCTGTGACTGATGGACTTAATATGCATGTTAATATACATGAACTTGTTTGGAAAAGACCTCAATCATTTATATGTAAAAGTGATCATTAGCAAATGTTAGCATGCTAACAGGCTCAACATTATCCCTGCTAAATATCTGCATGTTAATGTGATTGGGAGCATGTTAGCATGCTGATGGTACGCTAATGGCTACAGAGTTTTTTATCTTATTAATGCATGAATAAGAAGATGGTGAAGATGCAATACAGTATGATAAAGAGTTAGCAGGCTGTGTATTATAATCCTGCGCTGCATAGCCGAGTGGAAAAAAAAATGTGGTAAATGTCAAGTTCAACCACAGGAAGGAAAAGATAACCCAAACATGCTAACCAGGACCATTCATCCAAACTGTACTCATTTGCAAATGATGCATGATGACAGTAAATGTAAAGAGGCCACTCCAAAAACCTGTCTTATTGCAAACACTCAGAGGAGACATGACAGGAAGTCTTTCCTTGCACCATCGGCCATCATTGTTGTTCCATCAATCTGGCCAAGGAATGTCTCTGTCAGCAGAGGAAGTGCGATCATTGAGCTGATGAAGTGTTGAAAGTCGCTGCAGTGGTGTTGTGACTACTATGGCTATCAACGCTTCATTACAATGAAATTAGTGGAGTAGCTAAAGTCCTTTCTAAAGGGCGTTGTACCCATTTCTGTCATTTGTCTAACACAAATATATATATATATTTAGCAGCGGCTGAATAGTAGCCGTGTTGTTACAAGAATAACACCAGGCAATAAAAATGACAAAGAAAATATTTATGTTTATGTCT
This sequence comes from Polydactylus sextarius, assembly GCA_016801845.1. Lineage (NCBI taxonomy): Eukaryota > Metazoa > Chordata > Actinopteri > Polynemidae > Polydactylus > Polydactylus sextarius. The sequence goes on along the minus strand of CM028909.1, from coordinate 6,809,918 downwards.
CCGAATATACGAAGACACACTCTTCTATACTTATCTATTTTCACTTGATGTGAAGTTTGTTTTTATCATGGGAAGCCGGCTGTGACTGTTTTCGTATGCATTGTGTCAAACATGTTTGGCCAGCGGAGGAGTGGGTGTGGGAAAGCAACAGCAGCAAATTGAAGGGAATGTGTGAATGGTTATACGTGTGTGTGTGTGTGTGTGTGTGAAACAATAACCTGAGGCTCTCCAGTGATCACACCAAATCGCTGCTCTCTCCTGCTGTACCCCCAGATACACACATTTTTATGGCCACATTCCTTCTCTGCAAGGCCTGGTGGAGGCCCCGCAGCACGCCCGCCCCAATAGCAAAACACAGGAGGGGGTCAAGGGGCACGCCATTACTCTAAGAGACAAATAGGCCATCCAAATAAAACATGACACCCCGAACACGGGACTTGAATGCAAAACTGGACGGCTGGCTGTGCACACACGTGTGATTCTATGTCATAGTTCGTCTCAGAAATTCCTGTTCGCAAGTTTTCGCACTGAACGGGGGGTGGTGATGGTGTTCTGGCCTGTTTTTTTTTTTTTTTTTTTTTTTGTGAATCAGACCCTCTGTGGTTTATTTGTCGATTCAACATGATAACCTGCAGGAATTACCAGATGTGATCCAGCTCTGTTTTATGTTTCACTGGTATTTAAGAGGATTTTCTCATGAGCCCAGTGTTGTGCCATGTTTTGTTGCCTGGTTCTTGCTCCATCAGCTTGGACACTCTAGCTTCAGTGACCTCCCGTTAAAGGATGTCAAGCATTTTATGTCTCCTCTTAAAAAGTTGTGTTTTTAGCCAAACAAATTCAGCGAGGTACGACTGAGACTAAACACTGCATGAGGCGCAGCAGCACTGGCTGTGCATGCATGCTGGCAGGCAGCTTTAAGTAGGGACACTTATGTGTGTTATGGACTATAGAATGAGGGTGATGGAGGTGGTGGAGGGATGATGACGACCCCCTCCACCCCCTACAGCAGCCTGCATACTGCTGCTTTACTGCCCTTTCTCCCTTACACTGATTAACACATGTACATAAAAAACACAACTGCTCATTTTGAGGCATTTTGTGGCTGTTTTAACAAGGCAACTAAACAACGGACACTGTTTGGATCATCTTGCTCCCCACACACGTTGTCTCAATTTGTTTGGATTGACAGTAAAAGCTCACAAGAGGAAACCATAACGCAGAAGGGCGGGTGATCTTTGCCTTGTAAGGAGCCTCCGGGATGATTTCTCCCTCTAAAACAATCATATGATTCACTCAGCCACTACGTTGCTAAGAGCTTGTGTTGAAAACAATGGACAGTCCACTCAGCAACACGGGCCAGCTCTGGACTTCCACCCCTTCATGACAAATCTGTCATCCAGTGTTCAGAGCCTCAGACTGGCTGGAGCAATCAGCAACACCTCGCCACCCTTCCTCTTTTTATATAGGGAATGTTGCAGGGGAAAGCAAAGCGGGCTGGAACTGAGTGTGTGTTTGTGTGCCTATGTAAAGTGTGTGTGTGTGTGTGTGTGTGTGTTTGAGACTCAAAGAGTAGGAACCTGGTGAAACAGGAAGCCTAGACTGGCTTTTACATTGGAGGAATTTCCTGTCTGAAAGATGTGTATCACTTCATTTCTACAGTTAAGGACAGACTGAGAGGGGGAGACGGAGGAAGGACAGGAAGGACGGAAAGATTGTTCTTTGTGTTTGAAACTGGCATCTGTATTTTAAGACAGGTTTAAGACTTAAGGCTTTAGATTAGGACAAGTTTTGAATCTGAGCCATCTATTCTTCTAAACGACATAAAAATTCAAAAATGACTTCTCTGTGTTTTTTTTTCAGAAACCGCATTTTCCTTCATTACCCCCAATTTCCTTGCTCAATAAGACTTTTTATCCACAGCTAAATGAATCATAAATCCAATACATCCGAAAAGAACTGGCAAACTTCTCTAAGGAACAAACAGAAGTCAAATCAGTCTGATTGTTGTGACTGGCAACTTCTGTGTGTACAAACTACTGTGTTGCCTGTTGTGGTCTTTATTTACTGTCTGTTCCTGAGTGGTAAAATGGTGTTTATTCTGAGACTTAAAAGGCTAACGGTTGCCTAATGGCAGGAGGCATCAGTGTGTCTCCCTTCACCCCACCCTGCCCCCAGTGGAGCCCCATCAGTGTCAGCCTACTGTTTGTGCTACAAAGAGAAATGACATGAGGGTGGAGCGGAGGCTGGTGCCTCGAGGATTAAGGATCATTTAAAAGTGGCAGATAGATTTAGTGATTGATTTCTGAAAAGAGGCAGACACCTAATGGATGGTAACACGAAATCTAAATCAATGTAGCAGAAGTAGATATATATTTGTTTTTATTCCAAATAAATTTTCTGCCTACATTACCCAAAATGCAACTCAAGTAATCTCAAACTAGCAGCCTCAATCAGAGATGTGGAGCCACAGGGATCTGGTACAGTCACTTTTTTAAAACTCTGCTCCCCCAGATGTTTTTCATTTTCAAACCTGTAGTCCAGGTCTGACTCACACTGACTCAAGTGATGTCACTTGAGGAGACTTCACACAGCTCCCTCTGCAGCCATAAAAGGCTTTAAAACTCTTTTCTAAAAAAAAAAAAAAAAACAAAAAAAAAAAAAAAAACGTATACATGTTTAAAAGTAGTAGAGTTCCCATTTTAACACTGAGACTTTATAGAACAGCTGGACATTTTGAAAAATGCTTTTATTTGTTTCATCCATGAAAGTTAGCTTAGTTTAGCATTAAAGGCTAGAGAAAAAAAAACGCAGCTTGTTATTCTACAGATTAGAAAAGCAAGATAAAGTTAACTGGTCAGCATTCAAGGTGCTAGTACGCAGATTTTCTTGCCAGGCAGCAGTTTATGTTAAACTGAGGTAAGTGTGAGTTTCACATTAAATACACAAATAGATTTAGTGCAATCAAAACATGTAAACACCTCAGATATGCTGCATGAGATGACTCATATCTTTACCGCAATATTTTGAATAGCGGGGCTCTATTAATATTTTGCCCCACTGTGTTGGAAAACATATGAGAGGAAGGGGGGTCAATGCATGTGTGAATGCTTGCGTGCACGTAGACCCACTTATATATACTGTATGCCTGGCCTTGCAGAAGTGCCAATGTGTCAGATCTATATTTAAAATAGTTGACCAGCTGTGTGCAGAGTCCCCGTAAAAGGTCCTATAAGTGTTTTGCAACACTTCAGATCTGTTGCCATAGTGGCTGAGTGATGATGTCAAAGCAGAGGCATTGGAATAAAAAACCACACCCCCTTTTTCAACGGAAATCACAGTTGGAGCGAGATGGAAAATAGTGTTCAGTTAGCCAGAGGAACAGGCTCTGGCATTGCACACCAAATATGCTTAACGGAACAATTTGTATACTGGGCTTGTAGGTTATAGTTGCTACTGGACAACACACAAACAGACATGAGTGAAGGCAAAGAGGAAACAAGACACTTGAAAGAAATACTTCTCCTTGTCTCCTGGACTGATCCCTTGAGAGAGCAAAAAGATAACTGTGTGTGATTAGATAACATAAGGGCTGTGCTGTACAATTAGACAGACACCAAAGGAAGACAGTGACTAAGAGCTTGATACCACGATTATCTATTTTCAAAGTATTTGCTCGCCCTCCCTGACTAACCTCATACATGAAGTCATGGGACTGAATGTGGATGACTTCAGACTCTCACCAAATCCAGAAACACAAATCAAACTGACATGAGCTGAAATACCTATCATTTTAATTCATCAGTGTGTTTGTGGCAGATGTGCAAAACATCTTTCCATCTCAGAGCTGATGTTTATTTTGCAAAAAAAAAAAAAAAAACAGATCATGACCTCATTGGGAAAAGTTTAGACTTCAATCATTTTAATGGCTACATATAATCTGTCTGTCTGTCTGTCCAACCACGCCTTGAACTCTGGCTCTCATTCATCTTCAATCTCATCCTGAGGACCTAAAAACAGCACGAGAGTCTTCCAGGATTAGGACCTTGAACCAGCAAGTGCCCCCAACAGCTGTGAACTGGTCTCTCTCCCTCCCCCCAGACGCTCGGGATTACTCCCATCGGTCCACGTTCAGGCTTCGCTCCCTCTGTCAGGGCCACTACAGACCGGTTATAAATACGAGCACCGCACTTGACAGAGAGTTCATGTTGCTACTGCGACACAACCAAATTTGGCCCCTGTGTCAAATCCCCACGGCTTCAAGTGAATCAGCTAAACCAACAGTCACTAATTCCAGCCGGCCTGGATAAGTTTATTAAAGGTCTCATTTCAGTGAGTAGTTGCTTTTTGCAGCCTTAACCACTTTTCTCGGTCTCGTGTGACTCAGAGGCAGTTGTACACTTCCCACACCCCTGCTCCATCGTATGCCCGAATCAGATCAACGCTGTAATTAGATAGAAATACATATGGATCACACATTCAGTCCCAAGGGTGTGTGATAAAGGTATAATTAGTGAGGAGCTGTACAAATAAGTCACTGCTTTGTTGTGACAGTTGTATATTTGGGAGGTTTGTTGGACCAGTTGATCATTAAAGATGCTGATGCAAAAATATCAGAAGAGATTAAGACTATAAATAGTCTAAAATTCCTTATTTATCAGCGAAAACCACAAGAGATAAAGATCCATAAGGTTATCTTGTTGTAGACAGAAGGGTCGTTTAAGTAGCAAACAATATAAGCCATTGGTTGGACATGTGAAGTTTCATTGACCTTCCCGTCACCCATCAAAGCTTTCTTCTGTGACACCACTAAAGGTCAAGATAAGTGTGAGATAAAACCTGAAGAGACTTATAGATCCATTGTTCTCTTGGTTAATAATCTGAGTGTTAATGATAAGAAAGTCTCAGAAATCAAAAGTGCAAAAGTTCCCACATTTTTTACCACAATGGTAAACACATATACTCAAGACATAGATAGCTTAGAGAGGATGGGAAGAGTCCTCTTCTTCAAAAGTTTCTTTTTTTCTTTCAGGGAATCACAGGCTCCTCCTCCTCTAAACTTTGTCACGACTGTGGGAACTCCCTGCCTCATGTATCTTGATTAGGTGAGCGCAGAAGGCGTGGGCCTGAAGAGACGGAGGCAGGGAGGACACGGAGAGGAGCTGACGGAGCATTAATAAGATACTGACCGGTTAGGGATGCAGTTTTAACCGTGCTCCACCACTGTTTTCAGGCTGCGGACTTAAGAGCGCGAAAACTGGGATAGTTTCACCATTTAGAAAAAAAATACTAATTTAACAGACAAACTTTGGTGGATTAAATTATTCGCAAAGAAAATGGGATTGGGACGGTTTTGCGTAAAGGCGCCGAGGATGTTGGCTCCTGTCGCCCGCTCGTTCCTTTGTATCACCGGGCTATTACTCACTTTTTCTCAGCCTGTGTGCGACGCGTTCAACTTGGATGAGGAGAATCCAGCTGTTTACAGCGGACCTGAAGGGAGCTACTTCGGATATGCTGTAGACTTTTATTTGGCTGATTCTGCCAGGTGAGTGTTTATTTAACACAAAAAGTAACGTAAATTTACAGATGTTTTATAGTTAGAAAAAATACAAGAAAGAAACATCCGACACAAAAGTCTTAAAACATTTGTTTATAATTTCATCAGGACACTTCACCACAACCAGTTGTACACAAATATGTTACGTGCGGCGGTGTGAAACTTTCCATTCGTCTTTATCGGAGTTGTTTCTGTGCCAAACTGAAGAACATTTTCAATTCCCCAAAGTTAAAGTTACAGAGAAAGTTTCCAATAGGAAAAGAAGTCAGTACTTTGTGGGATGGACTTTTGGTTTTGACATTAAATCATTAAATCAGCGTTGTGAGTATATTCAGTGCTCTGTGGATACTTTCTTTACGCACAGCGCACACGCCCTCAGTGTGCACATAATTCACTGTAATTGAATATACCGAGGAAATTACATTTATGATCTAAATGGCTCCCACATTAAAGCGCGGATTATGTCAGAATAAAACAGTGGCTGTTTCATTATATATAAATGGATGAACCTCAACTCGAAAAGAACAAAGCCATTTTGGAATTGTCTTTAAATCTTAATCTCGTTTTCTTTGCAAAATGACTTTTCTGACCTGAACTCTTAATCTCACCTCGACTTGAAAATCCTGTTAAGTGCAACGTTTTATCGGTCACATTTCATTTAACTGAAATTCTGCAGCTGATTGTGATGCTTCCTGGCTCCGTGGGGTTGTCACACTCACGTCTCCACACACGCTGCTTCTCATCATTCAGCCTCAGGAGATTTTGGCATCAATCACTTTTTGGACTTCAACTCATGCATGACATGCTTGTGGTCAGGTTTAATACCCATAGTTTGGGGGAGAAAATAATAGTGTGGGACATCTTGACTGTCCTGTGAACATGTGGACTTTGTATGAACTGGGGAAAAGCATGGCATGGGTTAATTCAGCTGCCAACAGATGTGCAGTTGTGTTGCTGCCCAATCAGTAGATTTTGGTGAGCTGTGGACCCAACCCTGTAATTGTAATAATCATTAACAAAAGGTTATGCAGCCACAGTCAAGGTTTCACTCAGACGTGATCAGACTTTCTGGCTGTGCATGATCACCGATGGTGTCTCGGCCCACTGTTTCAACCAGCCAACATGCTGGGATTTGAGAAAATGGCTTTGTGCCGAGTGGACCGCAGAGCAGCAGCAGCTCTGGTTTCCCTCTTTCTCTTCCCCACTTCCCTGGACGGCAGACACTCAGACATGGGGAGATTTCCCCTTCTTCCTTTGGCCTCTGCTGTCTCTTTAAAAGCCTAGTGCTATTGGTCTTCATTTCTCTGCCTGAGCAGGGGGTTCAGGAGAGCCGTATGATTTAGTATGAGCTTATACAGCTTGTACACATGGACCCCACTTCTCTCTCCAACCTCCCCCTCTTTACTTCATTCTATGCTGATGTCATTCTGCAGGGGTTTTTAATTTATATATGCCCCAGACCCCCCTCACTGTCTGGCCTCTCTCACTATCATCCCCCCTCATCCCATTAAGAATAAGACAGCGTAGACGTCATCTTTCTGATGACTTAATCTGAACTTTTCTACACTCGTACATGAGGAGATGAGACGGTGGTTTGAACGTGCAGAGCAGGAACAATGTCTAAGTGTAGCGTCTCACAACTAAATGCCCTGTAATTTTCCTGTGGATGATATGTATCCAGAAGTCAAATGTCAAACAAAACAAAGTAGGAGAGAGAGCTGATTTAAGACACTGATAAAAACACATGTAGGTGCCACTTTTCATCCACAGTTTCTTAGAAGTTGACAAATGAAAACACTTCAGTGGAGACGTGAAATGAGTTTCTGTTATCTGCTGGTTTTGCCATCACATCATCATCAGCGTTGTCGCCCCACTTGACAGACGGTGGGCGTTAGGGAGTAGCTGAAATCCCGGTGTGAGGTCAGTTCAGGGTTGGACTGAGGGTTTATTCCTGTCAGGATGAGCTGTCAGTAAAAATATCACTGTGTGTATAAAAAAAAGTTGTGTATGCCCCTGATGGCGGATGGTAGATGCAGAGACAAAGGAGGAAGATGCATCACTGAGACATAAATGACCTTGAAGGTCTCTGCAAACACAAAGAATCACTTTCTCCCATTTTAACAATGAGTTCATATATGTGTGTCTGTCATGCCCCACGGCCTGGTGTAATAAAATTAAGTTTGGACACTGGCAGACAGCCCACCATGGAAGAACGCCTGAGGTTAGTGTCTGTGAACTGTGTGACAGCTCTTGTCAGATGCACACAGGAAGAGCAGGAGGATATATGGTCCCCTTGTGTGCTTGTATGTTATTTCATGTTGAGAGATGATGAACTCCTGGCAGTCTGTCGTCTCTGTGTGTCAGTCCCACCATGTATCCCCTCCCCTGCTTTATGGGAAGGACGTCTGAGGTCTGACTCTCTCCTCAAACACTTAATAATCAAACACATGTAACACAGTCTGCTTTGGCTTTCTCCGGTGCCAGGCAGGGATAAGGGAGTGGATCTCACTGAGATAGAAATGGTCAAAGGTCAGGGGCTGTAAATAATAACAGACCTGGCCTGGAGTGTATGAGAGGATGAAACGGCTTCTGATGCCTGCCAAAAAAGTGAAAGCAGCAATGGTGATGATAGATGTTGGAAAGCTCTTGTTATGTTGGCCTTTCGAGGAATCATTTATTTGAAACACTTTTGACTTTTCTAGCAGCATTGTCTGAGATAATACGTCAATAAAAAGCTATGTCAGTGTCCCCCTGATGGATGTAGTAATATGTTCCAGTCCAGACCTGTGTGTCAGTGACACAACGGTGATGAGAATTAGCTCACGGATGGTTTAGCGATGACAAACACATGCAGAGGTCAGCCGGTCCATGTAGGTCACTCTCCTGGAGTTTACCCTCTCAAACAGGGTTAGAGTTGAACTAATATTGACATTGGACTGGGGTCTCTTCTAGCCACAAGAGCAGCAATATTTTCTGTCTACACTGAGGTCCCTCTCCATATATGATCAGTCTCATTTCTGTTATTGTTTTCACTGGTGTCCTTTTCTAGGGACCTGTTTCTAAATCAAACCACTAAGTGTTTGAGCTGCAGGGGCGCAGCTTGTATATTTGGACTGCCAAGCTTTTCTTCATCCAGGTTCTTGTAAGTTGCGTGCAGACAATGGGATCCTTTGTCTGACGGCACAAATTGTTGACTGTTTTCCATTGGAGGAGCTTTTCAGTATGACTCAATTCTTTCTTAATTTATTGGCCCTGTGAAACACTGCTTTAATTTTCTATTGTCAAACTTAGTATGCAACCATGATAATCAGGCCAGTAGGTTGGGAACATTAGCGTCTGTTGCTGTAAAGGTCACTCAGGATATACTTAGCGCGGCTACACTGCAGGCTGTCTCAAACATAAAGCTCCTGTCTTGCTTTTACAGGTCTGCTGGTGAAAGGGGTTTTTTAAATAATGAGCCTGTGTGCTTTTCACTGGAAAAAGATGTCAGTGTGGATGGTGACGATGTTTTTAAAGGGCCTGTAGGACCCTGCCGTCACGTCTGCTCTGTCGGGTTGGGAATGCCCCCAGGATGTCACGTTTACTTTGGAATGGAGTTTGCCATTGGTGCGGATCGTCCTGACTCATACTTTGCTAGATTTAATCTCTGACTTGCCAGTGGGGCCTGGTTTCTTTTAACCCCAGGTCATGAAAATGACTCACATCTCTAGTAACTTGATAAGAGGCTATCCTTTATATGGAAATAAGCAAATGACGCCATCGCTGGCTGCTGCGAGGATAAACGCTACTGGCTGAAAGTCAAATTAGAATTCTCTCTCATATTTTAGATGGAAATAAGACATAATGTCCGGCCCCCACTGCTGCGTATGAATGTGTGTTTTTGTATGTATGTATGTGTGGGTGCGTCTGGGATTTGGGGTTCTCAGACAAAAAAGTGTTTCAACAGCTGCTTCACCCCCCAACACCCCAACCCACCTCCTCCCCCTGACGTTTAATACAACAGCCTCTCTATCCTGAGGTGAGACGACCAGACCCCCTGATGTGGGCATTGTGGAGAGGTGTGAACCACCAGCAGTTAAAGTCCCTGCAGGAGGATTTTAGGGCAGCCGGAGTGTGAAAAAGGGGGAGGAGGAGGAGGAGGGGGTGGTGGGCAGCAGTTTGGTATGAGAACGAGCAATAGCTTAAGACCACAACTCATGTTGATGTTTTGCTGTTGTAGCAGTATGTCAATTTTTTTTCACCCGCCACTTATGAAGTGCTTTTTGTAGTGACGTGACATGAGTTGGTGGTTTTTGACAAAAACAGCTGCTGGTTTTTGCACATTAACTGTAAAAACGCCCACAGGGACAGTTTAATACAATTACAGAATGATTGTTTCATGCTAAAAAAAAAGATGGAAGTGAAAACAATAATTGCTAAAACCAGCCTGGTGTCGACTCGCTAAATCACTTAGCAGACTGGTGACTTCTAGCCTCGGCTGCAGAGTAGTGTAAAATCTTTAAATCCGAACTGCAGCTCTGAAATGCCTTTGGATCACGGCCCATTTTTCATGTATAACCATAAACAACATGGTCTGGCTATAACATAACCAGCTGTAAGCCAACACTATTATCTTTTTTGGAGATAAAGTGGAGAGGAGTGAGTGAGATCAGATCAGACACTGGTTCATCCTGGCACGTGGAAACACTTAGAAAATGTTATAAAAGATACGACTTGTTCCAGGCCTGTAAGTGCAACATACAGATCTTTTATTAAATGTTTCTGCACCATCTGATCGTCAGCAACAAAACGTGCCTTCAGCTCAGCACAGTAGACTCTCTGTAGTCAGCACACGCCATCCCAGCAGGGACTGCTACTCTCATCATCTTCAGGCTCCTGGACAGCAACACTGAGAACATGTGTGTATGTGCTGTGTGTGTGTGTGTGTGTGTGTAGACAATTGTCCATATGGCAGCCGTAAGGAATCAAACAGCTCCTGTCTGGCCTTGGCTTTGAGAGGACGTGAGTCTAATCGTGTGGCTCCATGTGGTCTAGAATAAGTCATCACATACTACTTGTACTTCTCATTTCTGTCATTCAGCTGATCTCACTCTTGAGTGCCCACACAGTCTTTGAAAAGTCAATAATGCTGCTGTGTGGTGACATCATCCCGCGGTATCAAATATTCATTAATTTGGTGAACATGTTGGCTCTATTTTCTCCTCCCAGCCGCCCAGGTGTCATTTAAGTTTGTTGGTCAAGCGATTCCACAGAGTCAAAAGAGGAAGTGATGTATTTTTTGTCGTATCTTTGGCATGCCCCATTTTTCTTCCACAGGAATGAGAGCAGTGAAGGTCAAGAGCCGCCTGTGGCTCGGATCAGGTCACTGCATCTGAGTTCCTTTACTGATATGGAACCACTCCAGTGTTTAAGCATGTGTTGATTGCTAAGTGTAAACTCCTGGGGTTGGTGTGCATGTTTTACTTAGATGTTGTTGAGGTTTTTCTTTTTTTTTCCCTCCCCCTCACCAGTACCCTTTACGTCTGTGCCGTATCGTTCATTGAGCCGTGTTTATGACTGCAGATGGTGACCGTAGCCATGACTGGCAGACTTAACATATGTGAATGCAATTTTTCTTCCTCTTTTTTTCTTTCTAGTTTAAGGTAGTTATAATAGCGTGCAAGTGACATCAGTTTTTGCAGCTGGGTGGAAGACAATTAAATGTGGATTTTGGGAGGGGGGAGGTGGGTGTTTGGGTTGAACAGGAGGAGGTAAAGCAGGAATTTGCCCTGTGACAACCTCCCTCTAACCTCATCATAAAGAGTATTAGCCATGGCCACTCAAGATAGCGTCACATCAGCAAGTTCCAGCGCTCTGCATCACCGCTAATTTCTCAGCTCCACATAGAAGAGTGGTTACAGTCTGGTAATTATGGTGTGGTGGGATTTTTTTTTTTTTTTTTTTGCAGAATGTCCCCTGATTGCCAGAGCTTCAAATGAGACAAACCGAGCGCTGAGTTGCAGTGAAACTGTTGTTTACGCATTCCTCACTTGCAGCCCTAATCGCTTGCTGTAGTGTAATTAATGCTTAATTGTCAGTCGGGCGGTGGAGGTCATTAGTGGCTGCTGTACAGCAGCTGGTGGGGTTGACTGTGCTAGACATGGAGAAGCCACTAACACTTTTATATGTCCCTCTCCTCCTCCCTTTACTTAAAAAAGATTGCTCAAGTCTTCCTCTCTTGCAAAATGGATTTACTATTTATCCTCAGCAACATGACAACTGACAAATGGCCAAGATTGGTTTAAATCTCCCGTAGCCAAAACATATGAGTGAGCAGAGTAATCTCTCTGAGAGTATCAGAAGTGAATTTTTGTTGCGTTTCAGATGCACACAGACCTACATCTGTCAGCACGGCTTTCTTTTTCCCTGCTGTGATCCCTATCAAACCTGTGACGGTGCAGCTTTCACTCCTGCTATCAACAGTCTTTTGTCTAGACTCACTCGATGAGCTTGTCTGTCCTTAAGCTGAACAGCTGAGGATTTCTCGCCCCCTACAAAGATTTGCATACCCGCCTCCTGAGTCCATGTACTTTTTTACAAAGGAATTTGTTATGCAGCACTCAGCGACTGCAGTTAAAGCTTCATTAAATGCTAATGATAAAAAGCTCTACCTTTCCACTGCATGGCCAACAGATAAGGAGACTGATCCTCACTAGATAGTGGTCTATTAAATGCTAATTCTTACTTATTTACAGCACCCTCAGATTCCTATCAGTCCCTGTTTGTGTGGGATTGTGTGTCTGCATATCTGCGTGCATCTGTGTCAGGTAGTGAGAAGTTGCTTCGGCTGCCAGTTTGCTGATTAAAGCACGATCTGCTTGTTTTGTTATTTCCTCCTTTGAAACACAGCCATGACCAACTATGACTGGACTCTGTTCAGATTCTGATTCAAAAAAAGATGTTGCGGCTTCCAGTTCCCTCTGCCTTGTTATTGTGTCCATGCACCTCCAGTGGTGTCGGTTATTGCATTCATGTGCTCGCCCCCAGATTATTTCTCAAAGCCTTTTCTCTGTAGACACATCAAATGATCAAATGTTGTTTCTCCTGCCTACTCAGAAAAATTTCCAGACTTCTTGTCCAGGAGAGTTTGAATAAACACAGGTAATTGTTCTTCTTAACGCTTGGAGATTCGTGCATAAAGATTCAGAGAAAGCAGAACGGAGATCCTCACCATGAGAATCTGCGACTAGGAAGCCGCTCTGTGATTTAGATTATTGTACAGGTGGAGATCTGCTACTCTACTGGGATATTCCTGCGTCTGCATATGTGGTCAGGAATAAAAGGGGGACCCTGTTTCTTTCTCTCCAAGTAAGACTGGTTTGTTTCCTTTTCTCTCTTCCAACACAAACCAGGAGTTTCTGCTCCACATTTGGTATTGGCATTGTACTGTATCTCTTCTGAGGAACTAAAACCACAGTAACGGTGTAATATTAAACTCATACCTTCTGCTCTGTGGCCTCCTCTTTGTTCTCCTACGGTTGTGTGTTTTTAAAACCGTAGATGCTGAATTGATGTGAATGCTTTGTACTGACCACCAACACACCCTGGCCTGCTTTTGATTTTTCCCATAAACGATCTCATAATGTTTTTGTCATCCGAAGTAATAGATAGGTTCAGTGGGATTAATTATCGTGGATTACAAGGCCTTGGACGGTTGCACAGTTTGACTCATACTGGCTCTTTCGTCTTCCTCTGGACCCTGCTGAGTTGAGCGGTTACCCTTGGGGGCAGGATGCTAAGTTTAGCCATAATGTAAACGTTCATGCACTATTGGAAGATCTAGGGCAGGAAAGGGTGTGCACTTCCTGTTTTGGAAACCCCTAGACACCGTCTAGTCTCAAAGGTCCCATGCCCTCTTTACCCACATCAATGCCATCGACTGTGTCTATGATGCTTTTTGGTCAAGTGGGTCTAGAATGAGGTAATCCCTAAACCATCCACTTAAGAGACATTATCTACTGGGAGATGTTTTATTGTCAACTTAACCATGCCTTATTCTCTTTTTTACATTAACAAATCCCCACTCTCTGCCTTACTTTCTTCTCTTTCATCTCTAAAGTACTTCCTACATGTTTATAGTCTTAGATGCACCTGTAACCTTACTGATTCTTTCTGTGTCTGTTCAAATGGTTGCCATCTTTTCCTGTAGCTGTACAGTGTAGCTCCAAGGACACGGATATTTCGTGTAACAGCTGTAGAAACAAGAGTGTGACTCCACTTAGCCTGTCTGCTTTCTTGTTTATCCATTGGATGTGGCCCCACAGGGTTACATGTGTGACCGTGCAAATGAGTATCTCTTTGTGTGTCTGTGAACATCACGTGCACACGTCATCGAAGCACTTTCTCCTCACTGTATGGGATTATGTAAAACTGTTCTGCAACCTGTTAAAATGTTTTGTTTCTGAGTCAGTATGCAGCTCTCTAAGCGGTAAAATGTGCATACTGCATTATGTTTAATGCTGACGAGTGGGAGGTCTGGTATGTGCTTTTTAATTGAGGCCAGGCTGAGAGCTACAAACCTTAGTGATGGATTTATAAAGCAAATCAGGTTTAAAAGTGTCGGGTTATAGGTTCAGTGAACTTGTAACATTTGATTTACAGCATCTTGTCTCTTTCTTTCTCCCTTTTTTCAGTGCAAGTGTGGTGATAGGAGCTCCTAGGGCCAACACGAGTCAGGCTGATATTACAGAGGGAGGATCTGTCTTCTATTGTCCATGGGGCCTCAGCAAAACAGACTGTCACACCATCGACTTTGATACTGAAGGTAAGGTCTTATATTTGGCAAACAAGACAACTGTGCACTAAGGCTTTGTGGGGAAGACATTCTAGACATTGAGAAACCAATGATATTATTTGAAGGCGCTGTGCGCATGTTAGCGTTAAAAGCTGTTTACATCTGCAAGTTCAGCATCAAACTTCATTCCTTAACTCGCCAAAAGCTGTCAGCAGTTGAGTCAATGCCACAATTCAATCACGTCGTTGCTTCTACTGAAGATAGCTTGCTAACCAGCTAAGCTAGCCCCTGGCTTGTCACATGTAAGATCCAGTCTGTCTCGTCTGTAACCTCTTTTATTTTTAAATGTAACAATGGCTAAAGCTCCTGCCAAGACAAGAAAGAAAGCAGCAGCAGCTACTTTAAAAAACTCTTTTAAAATGGCTGAGCCTTGTTGCTGCTCTGTAAACATTTGGAGCCATCAGATTATTTTCTCTCTGCTCCTGTTGTCAGCAGACAGACCTGGATCGGGCGTCAATGTTCCACTTCACTGATCTGTTGTTGGCTACATTGGTTCCTGGACTCGAGATGATCCTTTCTTCCTGTTTGTGTCCTCTCTCTGAGGGAAGGATAATGGGGTGTTGAATAGTTTTTTTTTTTTTTTTTTTTTGTTAAAGGATAGTCTTTCCTTCCTCCAGGTTGTGTTTGTGTTGCCTCCCTGCCGGGAGCTGTAGAGAGATAAGCAACCAATAAACAAATAGATCAGACAAAGAAATGTCTTGTTTGTATGACAGGTGATTCAGACATCACTGAGTCAGATTCAGGTAAAGTAGTTCTGAGGAAGTGCGTAAGGTTGCCTAATGAATGGATTCATGTTTCAGTGTGTTGATGGAGCATCCGATCACCTAGTTTGAACAATGGAGCTAAGACAAAGTGAGGAAAAGGACAATCAAAGAATGTATTGTTATTGTCATTTAAAATGAACGTACCCTGAAAATACACATACACACACACAAACATGATGAATCACACGTATAGCGACATTTACCGCAGCACTTTTGGCTTCATTCCTGAAAAATCAAAATTTTCCATTGTAAGCCAACTTAAATTTACTGTCCACAATGCACAATTGGCAGAAATATTCCTCTGAGTGTTTCACAAGACTGATTTAACAACATATTTTTATTGGACACTGTGGTTTTGGTACCTTTGTTCTGCTATTTTTGCACTACTTTTCTTGCAACATAAAATGTGTTGTGCATCCCTTGGTGCTGGCTGGCGGCCACAGGGAGTGATGTCATGTATGAGCGAGCGGCGAGGTCTCGCAGTGAAGGTTAGTCCCTCGGGGATGTCGGAGAGCGTCCTTCATATTTTTTTTTGAGGTGCTTTGAAGGAGCTGATTACAGTGCCAGAGTCGGTTCCGACATCTGGATCATGGCAGAGCCGTCGTACAGTGCAGGAACACTCAATACATGGACATCTGCATGCAAATGTGTCTGTGCCAAACAGCTGTTAAATGGATGACATTTACTGCTGCAATTCATTTACTGTAGCTGTGACTGTTTTCTTTGCCAATCCTGATTGTAAAGACTACAGCAATAAAAAAGACATTTAGTGTTGATGATGGCAGCTATTTTTTTCTTCTTTCGCAAAAAACTTTTTCCACTATGAATTTCATGAGCAAACTGCGTAGTGCTACATCATTTTTATCTTCCACTAGAGTATTGGTGCCCAGTATATTTCTAAAACAAAGTGGTGTCATAGGTCTTGCTGTCTCTTGGTGTGTTTGAGCTCTGACCCACAGGCCACAGGCCCTCTTAATTAACCTAACTAATTGGGTCAAAGTGGCCAGAGGCCCCCCTCCCATCCACTTCCTTTTCCACTAAGATAAGAGCCTGTCTATGGATTTGAGAGGAGAGGGTAGCGAGGGCAGTAGGGAGGGTGTTAGAGGGGCATATACAGGATGGGAGGAAGGGAGGGAGGGTAAGAAGAGCAGAGGAAAGAGGTAGAAACCAGAGCCGTGTTCCTCCGCTCTGTCCCCCTCTGTTCTCCTGCTGTCTGTACTCCCACAGGAGGCGGCTGATGTGATGAGTGAATTTGGCCATTTGTCTTCTACCCCACTGACACACACACTTAAATACACACACACACACTCACAATGAAAGGCTTTAACCCCTACTAATGGCTGTCCTCACACACACACATACAGTTCAAAGGCGAGAGTTAGTGTATGGATGCAGTCCAGACCCCCACACTCCTCTGCTGGTCCCATGGGAAAACTGGTCCGGGCACCATGTCCCATCAGCACACAGCGATAACCGGGCCTCCCACGGGGGACTTGGGTCAGATGACATGTTTTTGTGGTCCGTCTCTGGGTTTCCTTCTGAATCTCCTCTGTTTTCATCTGAGAGCATTTTCACGTGACTGCAGCTGGCTGCCTTCTGTCGCCCTGCACAGACAACAAACAGAACTTTTCATTACTCATTAAAGTGACACAGAGCTAGAACTAATGTCACCATGGGAGACCGTCATTGGGTGTTTTTTTTCTTTTGTTTTCTTTCCTCTCTTACAGGATACATATGATGAGATAACAGATCATAGTTGTGCAATATGAGTCATGAGAGGACTCGGTTGCCATAGTAAACCAACACAATCGCTGTTCCACTTTTACATTTTCCCCCTGGCTTTACCTCTACGTGTTATTCAAGCAAAGACCCTGGAGTTAGGAAAGTATTAGAAAGATGTATGCTTTAAGAAAAAGTAGCATGCTGCTAAAGAAGATTAGTTAAAGTAACATGACTATAAGGCGACGTTTGAAGTGCAGGTCACAGTGGTTTTGCATGCATGGCTAAAGCACTTGTTTTCACACATGGACCTGTGAGCACTTAACACACTGGGGGTTGGGCTGACTGCTGTTGGACCATGATGAATAACTTAAGCAGGAAAGCCCAGTGATGGAGATTAAACAGAAATTCAGTCAAGTTATTAAAAAACTATAATCTTTTTGCTTTCCGGCTTGGGTGAGGGGAAGTAGCCAGCCCTCCCTGGAGGCAAACGAGAGAAAGAGTTGTTTAGAAGAGTAGGCAGTTAGAGTAGGGTGAGATAGAGGAAGAAAAATGAATATGAAGATGGAGATAACATTGAAAATGAAAACACAGAAAGAAAAAGAAGTGTGGGCCTAAACAGCAATGACTGAGAGGTTGCTATGAGGAAGCCCGGGCCAGAGTGTGTGTGTGTTTTCATTGGACCCCAACCTCTTCGCTGTTTCCACAAAGACACGGAGCAGGCCTTCAACCCCAGCTCCAGGCTGCCTAGTTGGCTGGGAACAGAGACCAGGGGCGGACAGGCATGGATAGGGAGGTCTGACACGCAGCCCGCTTTCTTCACATCGTCAGTGTAGGTCACGATCCTTTGCAGTATCTATCAGTTCTTCAGTCCTTGAGAGACGTTGCCCTGCTCTTTTGCAACACGTCTGTGATTTTTGCAAGGTCTGCAGGGGAAATGTGTCTGAAGACTGCAAGGAGTTAGGGTGGAGCAGTTCCTCAATGCTGATTAAGCCAGTTCTTAACTTAACTGACTTTTCATTTGCACCGTCCTTATAGACGTCAGTTCCTACAGTGAAGCGGTGATGTGACTTCCTTGCCAAATCAATTTGTTTTGATCTCATTCTTCATTTGCAGCGCAGATGTAACATCTGTCTTCCAATAAAGTTGTGTTTAAAGCTGATTCTCTAGACCATCTGTCACATCACCTGCTGCTGTCAAAAGTGTTGAAGAGGGAGATCAGTATTAGTGGCCAGGTGGTCAAACACAGTAAAGGGTCAGTGAGGTTAAGCTAGACCAGTCCAAACCCACCCAAGCTACAAAAAACATAAAGCAGATACCATTGTATGGTATCTTATAAATTCCCAATGATCATCTGTGCATCTTTGAAAAATGGTCAAACTTGAGTCTAATGCTTGCCGGCTGCCAATTCTCCAGATGTTTTCAAGAATTTTTTAGGGAGGGGAAGGACAGAATCAGGAAACTGAACATCCTGCTGAAGGAATGTATGTTTTATCATCATTATATCACTCAGTGTCATTTTCTTGTTCTTTTTCCCAGGGGATCGCACCGCTAAGCTCAATGGCACACTACACAAGATTGATAAAAAGTCCCACCAATGGTTCGGCGCCACTGTGCGTTCCCACGGTGACACAATTCTGGTAAGGTGACCCTCTCATAGATGATTCAGGGGGCTGGGCAGTGAAGGGCTAAAGTTTCAGTTTTCAGTTTCAGTTTGACTCTACACCACTGGTGCTCTCTACTGTTGTGACTAGGACTTTGAGTGAAGCCTGCTCTGACCACATGGCTGTGAGAAACTTCCTTTCTCACTCTTGACGTCATGAGGAATGTGTATGCTCACTTTCTAGGAATTTATCTTTTAGATTACTGTCCATTAAGTTGTTGTCATTCAAGTCCAATTTTCACCTCCTGTCTTTGCGCCTTACAAAGAAAATATTTTATGCCCTCCTCTCTGATGACATTAAAATGGAGCCACACATTGTTTGGTCTGATAGTAAAGGTTGTGACCTGGGTTGAGTTACGTGGTTACTCTGCTCCAGATGTACTGCTGACCTCAGCCTGGGTCTCCTCCTGAGTTCACCAGAGTGTTGTTGCAACTGGAAAAACACCTCCCACCTAAAGTCTCACCCCATTCATCACCATATCCCCTCCCTCCTCAGGCCTGTGCTCCTCTCTACTCTTGGCGGACGGAAAAAGACATCCCCCACTCCGACCCAACAGGAACCTGCTACCTCTCGGTCCGTAACTTCACCAGTTTTGTGGAATACGCTCCCTGTCGCACAGGTAACTGTCACTTCTCCTCAGATTTGATGTGTTATTGTCAATTTTTCCTTGTGGACTTGTGTTATTTTCATACGACAGCTGTCTGAGTGAGTTAGTTGGAGGAAAGTGATTTTTAAAGTATATTATTTATTGATGCAGTGTAATGCCTTATTCATGATGTACCGCTCCACTCTGTTATGTTTCAGAGATCAGTGCTGCGGGTGGACAAGGATACTGTCAGGGAGGATTCAGCGCTGACTTCACCACGGTAAAAGCTAAATCTCTGTCAGCGAGCTGCAAATACTCATGACAATCTGTCCTTTTTTATTGTAGTAATTTACAGGATTTATCTTTTTTAGGATGGTAAAGTGGTACTGGGAGGGCCAGGCAGCTTCTTCTGGCAAGGTACACAAGATCCATCCATCAACCAAGCATGAGAAAATCAAGTCCCCAAGACATCCAAGACCTCCCATCAATACTCTTCTCCCTTTTGGTTTTATTTTAGGTCAAGTGATCTCAGCAGCTAAGGAGGAAATTATCAGAGCGTACTACCCGGGCTATTTCATGCAGGCTGTGGAGGGCCAGATCCAGACCAAACAGGACCCACAACATTCAACTACTGATGACAGCTACCAAGGTAAGAGAGACTGACCAACACTTAACCCATTCTTTCATTTGTTAAGTTTCTGTGCAAGCTGACGATGATCTATTTACTTCTGTGCTTCTCCAGGTTATTCTGTTGCTGTTGGGGAATTCAGTGGTGATCTGGTCGAAGGTAAGTCAATAAAATAAATATCTTTAACCACATGGTTGTTATTAAGTGAGGTAAAGAGAATGTACCTACAAATGTAAATATTGCAGCTGAAGTGAACATAAACTGAAGTCACCTACAATATTTTACATGATTATTGAGCTGGAAATGTCATCAATAGAGGAATTCTCTGATCCTCCTGCTGGGCTTGACCTGCTTATTTTCCCTCTTAAATCTTTGCTCCATCTCTCTGTACAACCCTCAGATTTTGTGGCTGGTGTTCCAAAAGGACTCATGCTTTATGGTTCGGTAAGAAAGCTTCATCATCACTCTTATTCTGGCTTTCATTTTTGGTACATTTTAGAATGGGTGACCTGGGTTTTAGACTTGGGACTGATTCAGGAAAAGTAAAAGTAAGAAAACACTGTCGCAGTTGGGATTATTTTTGCAGTGAATTCCATACCAGAGACTGTGCTTATATTAAATTCTATAAAAAGACGCTCACCATATGTGACTGCTGTGCCGCAGGTGTCTCTTCTCAATGGTACAAATCTGAAGTCCATGCTCAACTACACAGGCGAGCAGGTGAGTCTGATGTCTCCGGTCTTCACCCTCTACAGAAAAACTCCTGCACGCTCCACTTCCCCTGTGTTTTCATTGCTCAGCTCCTCATGAGAGAGCTCTTAATTTGTTGAGTCAGTGTAAAAAATAATTTCCTTCGCATCATTTTCTTTACAAGACCATGGTCTCTTTCATGGTTTGCTGTAAAGCTCAGTTATCGAGGGGGGAAAGTGCAGTGGCAATTTGTGCAAATGGTTCTGGGAATAGACGACCACTGAGCTTGTTTAAATAACGATGATTGGCTCAGTTGAGTAAATAAATTCACAAGCAAATTTGTGATTGCGACTGCCTCACACTGCTTCTTCAACGTCTTGCCTTTTTTTTTTTTTTTTTTTTTTACAGTAAATTGCATGACAGACAGTTTAGAAAATGAGAGCGAGCATAAACAGGCAGAGCACCAAACTGGGCCTGACCTGTAAAAGTCATCAAGCCTTCATGTTTCCGTCAGGCTTTCCTTTATTCTAGTAATGCAGAAAGCACATCGGAGCACTACAGTAGCATTACTGTTTTTCTATCAACCAAATCGTGATGATGTTAATGTCATTTGACAAAGAGAAGTCATGGAAACGCTTCTGTTTACAGATGGGATCATATTTTGGCTATGCAGTGGCAACAACTGACATTAACAGCGATGGGTGAGTGTTCCCCAACTATTTACCCTCTCTGTGTCTGTGCTTTGTTTCTTGTTAAACAATTAGTGATCATGACTTAACTTGGATGCCACTAATCTTCCTTTTTGTGTGCAGGATGGTCGACCTGCTGGTGGGAGCTCCTTTGTTCATGGTCCGAGGTTCTGCCGGTCGTCTGGAGGAGATGGGTCGGGTCTACATCTACCTGCAGCGTGACACTCTGAATCTGGAGCTTCTCGTACCTCAACTCACAGGCACAGAGCCGTTTGGGAGATTCGGCAGCACAATTGCACCACTGGGAGATCTGAATCAGGATGGTTTCAATGGTGAGAATGAGGACCAGATATCTCATCAAACATCTTTACATTTAAGACGTAAAGTCATAAGATTGACCTGCTTGTTCTTTGGCAGACGTGGCTATTAGCTGTCCGTTTGGAGGAGAAGACCAGCAGGGACTGGTCTACATCTATAATGGATACTCAAAAGGACTCAGGGAAAAACCCTCTCAGGTGATCAAAGGTCAGTGGGCTGCTGGGGTGATCCCTGCCAGCTTTGGATTTTCCCTCAGAGGAGCGAAGGACCTGGACATGAACGGGTATCCAGGTGAGTGAGCTTAGACGTAAATTAAAGAAATAATGACCGTCCTCAACTTTTAAACCTTTCTTTTAGTATGTTTATTAATTATTTCCCTTTGTATTTCCACAGATCTTGTTGTTGGTGCCTTTGGTGTTAATAAAGCAGTTCTCTATAGGTATGTTGTTTTGAATAAACAATGCACTTGCTTTCTTGCTGAGAGAGTTACTACGCCTACCGATATCAAATATAAAGCTGGTGTCTGCAGGCTTTTGTCTTATCATAGGAATTGGAAATGGGGGGCACAGCCTGTCTTTTTCCAAAGATAAAAAAAATCCACCTACCAACGCTGTAAAAGCTCATTTTAATTTATAGTGACTGCTGGTAAGCAGATTTTTCTTTGAGAGAGCGATAGTTTGCTATTTTCCTCAGTTTCCAGTCCTTTTGCTAAGCTAAGCTAATGATTTCCTTAACAGACAGTTTTGAGGGTGGTGGCCATCTTTTCATGTATTCCCCAGGAAGTTTCCCAAAAATGTCAAACTATTCCTCCAAGGTAGGAAAAGTGGAAATTCACTCTGACTCCTCTAATCCACCTCCTTCTTATTACCCACAGATCCCGGCCAATAGTGAACACCACTGCCTCTCTGACAATTTTTCCCACCATGATCAACCCAGAGGAGAAGACATGCATGGTCATCAGTGGAAACAGCAGCATTCCTGTTTCCTGGTGAGTTTTTATCTTTCCTGTGACTCTTGCTCAACTGCCGCTTCGTTGGCATTCGTTTGACCCAACTGTGAAAAGATGGGCTTTCTCATCCCCCCCATGCACAAACACTACTATCTTGGCAGGAAGTCCTGATAAGAAATATCCTCTCCATCAGCAGTCACAGTATTAAGTTGTAGCAGGGGTTGCTCTTATCTGACCTATTTTCAAAATGTCTTCATATCACACTGTTTCTGTTGAGGAGCAGAGGAATAACTTGCTGAATAGAAGCCTTTGTTAGCTGATTTTTGGACTCCACCAAATGTGCATAGTATTCAGTTCCAGAAACGGGGAGAGGAAACAGACGACGGCTGCTCGCTGTTCAACATGGTTGACACTATGCTCATGTGTCTCCCCCTCCACCTCCCCCCTCCGTTGCTCCATGTCCTGATCCATAAAGGAAACTCTTGTATACACATGTGTCTTGATTACGCTACGTTGCTTGGTGATGAGAAGTTTTTTGGTGGGGGTGAAAGGAGTGTAGAGGGGATAATGGGGAGGGAGTGTGTGTGGGGAGGGGCTGGGAGGTTTTTGCAGTTGCTTTGAATGAGATATTGTTTGGTGGTGGAACACAGCTGGGAAACATCAGGACACGTAGACTTGCCGAGCGTGCGCACACACACAGCCGTGCAGAAACAGGCTGACACAGGAGTACATGGATACATACATGGAGTTAATGCTACTACTCGAAAGGAGTCGTTATGTTCTCTGTGTCTTTCTGTCTCATTTTTCACTTCTCTTCCCTTTTCCTGTGTGTTGTTTTAGCCCACTCCTGTTTTTATTTTCTCACATCATCCAGTTTTTTGTAGGGTTACTACTAAAGAGACTCACTAAAGGTTTTGGGGTTGCAGACATTTGGACAGTGTTGTGCATCTGATGTCATGGGAGAGAGCTACAGGCTTATATAGACAGCCATTGACTGGTCAGCACTGAAACCTGAGTCGTTGCCCAATTTCACCCTTCTTAACTCTGCTATTTCTCTGTGAGTGTGTGTGTGTGAGTGTGTGGGGGAGGTGGTGGGTGGAAATGGAGAGCACCGATTTATCAGCCTGACTGGCGAAAGCACTCAGATGCCACTATGTCTCCAAGAGTTTGGCATTTTTTTTCATATTATTCATTGTATTCCCATTACGCCCCATGCCTTGTAATGTGAACCATGTAAGGAGCTGACACAAGACAAAGTGGAGCATGTGAGAAAGTGAGAGAACAAGTTAGGGCAAACGAGGTGTCTTGTGTGTACGATGTATTTGTACTGAATTTCTGCCATAAATGAATATGCTTCCCTCATCATGTCTTCATTTTTTCTGTCCAAAACAGTGTCAACCTGAGTTTCTGCGTATCTGCAGATGGGAAGCACCTACCAGATGTCCTAGGTGAGCCAATTTTCCACATTTTGCACTTTCCTACAAATGAAGAAACTGTCAAATAGAAACCACTAGTAATGTTTTAAATAGACTGAAGTATTGTGACAAAAGAGGCAGTTTGAGTTTGATCCATCTTTAATGATCAAACTTCTCTTGTATCGGTCCCTCATTATTATCTCTAATTACTCACTATACACTATACAGAAGTGTTCCCTGTGCCATTATGTTGACGTCACATTGACTACATTGTGTGTGCTACAGAGGTCTTTTTTTTAAAAGCTGTCATTACACAAGTCAAGAACATTCATCATTCCATGAATGCCCATTTGTATGTGTGTGTTATATGTTCCAGATTTCCAGGTGGAGGTGAAGCTTGATAGTCACAAGCACAAGCAGAAAGGTGCAGTGAAGAGAGCTCTGTTCTTGGATACCCAGCAGCCCCTGTTCCAGAAGAATATGAGGGTCCGCCATGGCGAGCGTGTGTGCAAACACACAAAGATCTACCTGAGGGTATGACCCCAGTTTCACTAATAAAAAACGTCTGTGGCTATATAAAAGAAGTAGAGTAGCCGTGGTTGTTTTGCATCTTGTGAAATCTCTGGTATGTTTCTTTGACTGCAGGATGAGAAGGAGTTTAGGGATAAACTCTCCTCCATCTATGTGGCCTTGAACCTCACCTTGGATCCAAAAGCTGCAGCTGACGCCCATGGCCTGCGGCCCATCCTCAACTATCAGAACACCAACGTAATTGAGCAGAAGGTACATTGATGTGTGCTGCACTTTCTCTATATCTTATCCAGTACTAATCCCTGGAGTGATCCACCTAACGTCTTGCATCGGTATATGTTATGGCAGTGATCCCTAATAACCTGCATGTGGTTCTTTGATTGCTTGGACTCATGCTCTCTGAGCTGATGATAACAACATCCGCCACAGTGAGTAGTTATTCTTTGTGTGACTGGCCAAACTTCCACTCACCAACTCTCTCCTGTCCCTAATGAAAGAGTGAGTCTGTTCTTTTTAATGTAAATGCTAAACTACTCTGCTGGGAAGAAGCCCAGAGTGTTTTGAAAGCTGTATGAAAATGTGAGGCATATGTACAGTAGAGTGCTTCCCTGTCCCAGTAGAAATAACTCTCAGCCTGTTTGGCTGTGTAAGGCTTCATAGGTGAGTCATTAAAGAGATGCAGAAACGCAAAGTTGCTAGATATTTCAGGGCGGAGCACAGTCGGACTATTCACCCATCTGGTTGAAATCTTATGGCATTTAGCCAGCTTTCCTTTGGCTTTGAATGGAGCTGGCTCAACATGTGGGCATCGTTTTGGCTGTGGCACAGCGTGCACCATATGTGAGTTCAGTAACAGCAAGTGGCTTTGGGGAATGGCAATCAGTGTAGTTTTATCTCGCTCTCTTTCTCCTGGCCTATTTCTATCTTTTTTCCTGTTTGTGTCAGATCTGAACCGCGTCATTGATGCCCTGCCTAGATATCAAAGCTGTTGAGCCTCTAACAGATGTGGTCTTTTTTTTGCTGAGCTACGACCTTGAGACAAGCTAGAGCTAAAATATCAACCTTAAACCTGACAAAGCCATTTTATGCCAAACACCCAAAGAGGGCAAACTCGATCTGTGTATGTGAAGTTAAGTAGGAGTGGAAGTAAGCTCGGGCTGCCAACATATTTCATTAATATTGCCTTAGACTGTGTGAATATCAGCATATAAACAGTGGAGGGTGACTATTATACCACAGCCTTGGCCTTGATCAGACACATGATGCCCTATTGATTTGTACATGTGCTTTGAGAATATGCATCAGGTCATGTAACATTTCACTGACTCTGCCAAGTTCTTACTCTGTTCAAGCTGCAGTGAGAACGAGAAATGGTTGATGTGCTTGACGCAGACTCTCTCTCTCTCTCTCTCTCAACTTAACATATTCCACATGTTTCAATGAAGAGTTATGGGATTAATATTGTCTATTAATTACCATCATTCCCTGATCCTGTGCAAAGAGAGACATTTGTCCAGAACAAGGTCGGATCCCAGTTGTTGTCACCTTTTAGAAACATGGAAACAGCTGAAACTCTGCATCAATGCGCTCATTGTTCCTAAAATAATGACATCTGATGAAATGACTTTGATAAATGGTTGTGCTCATACTGCCAAGTTAGCATTTTGATTTCACTGCATGATACTTGGCCTCATTATGTCACATGTTGATGTCAGTGTTGTTGTTTTTTTGATTACTGTGATGGGCCTACAAATGTCATTTTCCTGCCCTTGTACACACGTATTGGCCGGGGTTGCACATGTGGCCGAGTTAGCATGGTGGTTACCATGGTGTCCATAATTAGAGCCCCTGGAGGGTGTAATGACAAGGGGGGCGCTTGGTTCTCTCTAATCTCCTCCTCCATTTCTATTTATTATCCTCATCGTCACGAGCATCATCACACTGTCACAGTCGCAGCGGGATGCAATTTAGCAATCCGCAGGCTTTACCAGCTGCTACCCTGCCACACGTTCAGCGGTCGTCCACTTATCCAGCAGTGTTTCTGTTTCTTTCTTGTCTTTCCCTCCACTGTAATCTTTGAACCCCCACTTTGGCTTTTCAGGTCAACAGAGATATCCTATGTCTTAGAAAGTTCCTCTAGGATGCAGCCCCCCCCTCCCTTTCTATATGATCATATACTGCTGCGGTTCGCTGGGTGGCGTAGCGTGTGGTGAAAGCGTGGTTTGCCACAAAGTGCTGTGATGTGGGACGCTGGTGAGAGCTGGCAGCTTTGTGCTCAGCTCCACAGGACTGTGTCCTCTAGGAAGGAGCTCTGGGTTGGATCCTGTTCATCATTTCCTTTTCTTATGTCGCAAACAGAAAGCATGTGTTTTTGCCCGGACAGCTGGTTCAGGCGGGGAGAGTGTGTCTGCGCCTGTCATGACCTCACCCAGTCAGTCATTGTCCCTCTGAGCCATAACATTGTTTTTAACAGTCTGATGCAGGGATGATGTCTTGTAAATAAGCAGGGCTGCAGTCCAGGTGTGTGTTGGGGTGGTGGTCGAGAGGAAGAGGTAGAATGTGTTAGTCATACCACATGTCGCATCTTGCTACACTCATCCTGTTGTCTCCTTTAATCAGATATCTGATTTATCTTGGTCACTTAATTTTCTTCACATGTATTAGAAGTGTGTTTCTATCATGGTCTACAGCCCCTATTAAAACTTTTATTGCTCCCATTGTGTATCTTTTAGGCTCAGATTCTGCTGGACTGTGGTGAGGACAATATCTGTGTTCCTGATCTGAAGCTGGATGTCCACGGGTGAGTCTGCTCAACTCTTTATATATATATATTTTTTTTTAAATCCCAAAGCAAAGAATTTCAGGAAAAACATTACAGTGCAATGGATAATACATGATAAACTGTGAACAGGGTAACAGACACTGAACTCCTCACTGTCTCTATGCAAATGTAACTATGGATTTGAGTGCTAAAGCATAAATACAGCTGTTTTTGTTGTTTGGTTTAGCATACCAGAGAGGGGCTGTTAATGGCCACAGTGTTGCAGTAGAGCAGGGGTACACTGTCCTCTGAAAACACGATGCAGCTCTGCTCTGCAGGTGCTACGACAAACAGTTAAAAGGGGGAGAAAAAGACAGGAGAGATGAAAGGGATCTGTTTGGAAAGTATGGGAGCTGTGTGCCAGAGTCCCGACCTCGCCTGCCTCTGAAGCCGTCAGGAGCACCCTGCCTGCCACACTTTGATTCAAGAAATCTGTTAGCATTTTTCTCAGAAATAACAGCCTCCCTGATACTCCCTTCTCTGCTCTGTCATTTTGATTTCACATTCCTATATTTATCTACCATCTGCCCCCCTACTTTTTTTTCTTCCTTTCGTTCAATGTATGGCTGATCTATCACATATGGAATAACCTGCTGTGAGTGTAAGTTCGTGTTTAGCGCCGCTCTCTCGTCCAGAAACCGAGCCGCAGAAAGTGTGATTAGAGCAATTAAAATAATAGCTTGATGTTTTTGTCTGCGTTGTAGCAAATTGTTGAAGCCTAAGTAGCACTTAGTGGGGCTGATGGGATATACATGATTTAGTGGAATTCCAGAAAAAAAGAATCCATCATTCCTGCGATGTTGTTTCTTCTATTTCATTGCCAAAGCACATAACCTGTTAGACCGAGGGTCCCTCAGGGAAGCTTTAAGGTTTTGTGGTGTTTTCCAATTTTGAGCCTTTGTTTGCTTTAAAAAGTGCAACGCCAGTTAGAATCAGACTACAGTTGAATGTTAGAACAGCAGAGGATCTGCCTTGAAAAATTTTCTCTCTCCTGCCTCTCCTGCCGTTGCTTTATGAGAAGGGGGGGCTGTAATTAAAAGCGTCTGTGTGTGCCTCCATGTGGAGTTTCTCATTGTTCTTAGCTGAGGAGAGGAGGTGGAGGGAGTGAGAGGAGAAGCATGGAAAAGGGGAGGTGTTTTACAGTCATATGCACTGTTGTACACCATGTATTACATTATTACCACATCGGAAAAGTTTTCATTTAACTGGAAGGGCAGGGAGGAGGAGGAGGAGAAGGAGGCGGCTGCTTTGCAAGATTAATCCATTAGATGATTTTTTCTTTTTGTAGTTCTGCTTTAAAGCAAATCGAAATGCCAAACACAAAGCTTGAAAATTTATTAGTTTCATTAAAGCAGCAATTTATTGCCCACTCTAGTGCCAACAAACAAGAACAAAAGATGTCATTGTTTATGCATCACACAACGCACCAACACAACATTTATCTTGAACTGTCCATGTTTGACGTGTTTGACCTGACGACCAAGCCCATTAGTAATTAATTTATTTTTGTACTTTTTGTCGGGGTCCTCAGGGACAGGAAGGAAGTCTACCTAGGTGATGAAAACTCGCTGACCTTGACTTTTAACGCCAAGAACGAGGGTGAGGGAGGGGCGTACGAAGCGGAGCTGTATGTGGTGCTGCCCCCTGAAGCCGACTACAGCGGCATCGCCCGCAATAATGAGGTGAGGAGAATTGGAAACAAAGTGAAAACTTACAGCTTCCAGAAACTAATCTAACTCTTGTTTAAGTCTTTTTTTGTACTGATAATGGTGTGTGATTTACCTGGTTTTCCAGACCCTGACCCAGCTGACCTGCAGCTATGAGACAGAGAACCAGACCCGATATCTCAGCTGTGATCTGGGCAACCCGATGAAGTCTGGAACTAATGTAAGAACACTTCTTAGCTCCATTCCCAATCTGTTTACTGCATGCTGCGTTGTGTCTAAAGTATATTTTAATAGCAGTGAACAGTTGAAACCATGTCACGGTTTCATGCTCTTTGTTGGAAAAAGCTGTGTGCCATCCCCAGATCGGGTGAAAGCAGCACAGGAAAAGTCAGTATGTGTCAGGAAATGTTGTGACAAGAAGTACCAGCTCCATCTGTGCCCTCTGCTCCCTGCTGGGCAGAGTTCCCCTCTTTAATGATGGGAGTCATAAGCTGGCATCTTTTACTAGATCTGTAAAAGAAAACTGTCAACTACTTGTTAACCGGGACAGATTTTAAAAACAAGTCATCTTCATAGCATCTGTGCTTTAATCGCCTGTGAAGCTCTTTGACTGTAGCATTATGTGAGTAAGTTGTAGCTTATAATAAGGTAGAACAAATGGATCTGAAATGATAATAACAGCCCTGCAAATTGACTATGTAAACCTCATGTAAACATTCAGTAGTTTCTGTTGAAGCAACGTCTGCTCCCTGCTTCTCTTCCTCTGGTATTTGTTAGGTAGTAATGGAAAATATTATGGACTGAGAACAAATGTTTCACATAATGATGATTAATATATCTGATCTTTGTCTCGGCAGCTGTGGGCAGGCCTTCGCTTCACGGTGCCACGGCTGAAGGACACGCACAAAACCGTTCAGTTTGAGCTGCAGATCCGCAGGTATGTCAGCCGAGGCAAAGGCGACACGTGTCAGGAGGGAAACATGTGGATTGTGATGTGTCAGCACTGACGTCCACGACTCGTGAATGACGTTATCTAATCAGAATCTCTTTCTGTTTCCACAGTAAAAATGAGAATAATTCCCACAGCGAGGTTGTACCCTACAAGCTGGAGGTGGTTGTTCAGGCTGATGTCATCCTACAAGGGTGAGCTGAGATTCAGGATTTCCTCATTTGAACTTGAGGCACTTCATTAAGTCATCAGTGCCTCCCCTGCACATGTTCTCACACCTCCACTTCTCTCTTTTTAAGTGTGTCTCGGCCAGATAAGGTCTTCTTCCCACCGGCCAACTGGAAGGTGACCAAAAACTACGGGGTGGAGCAGGATGTCGGGCCCGCAGTGGAACATATCTATGAGGTAATCAGCCATAGCTGTACAGACTCATTGAAGCTGAGCAGATTGGGTCGGAAAGTAGATCCTACTGTTCGTAAAGCAAATTGACTTCCCAGGGCAATCATGAAGGAAAACCAAAGGAAATGTAGTCCAGATTACACACTGTGATATATTCCCAGGCTGTGCAGATCCACTTTTACCGGGGTGACATTAAACAGTGCTCTACTTCAGGCAGCCTATTTGTAGATTAAGGAAATATGTCAGATATGAAAGATTAAGCATGAGGGGGCGTGATGAGAGAAAATCAGTTGACCTGGCAGCTATTCTGCAGCCACGACGAAAATTTAAAACGATCAAGCTGCTCCCTAAGTTTTCTAATGCCTCACATGCTTAACTCTCCTATTTTGGTTTTCCAGTTGGTGAACAACGGCCCCAGTCGGATCAGTCACACCCTGCTGGAGCTGTTCTGCCCTCTCAGGGTCCAGGGTCAGAATCTCCTCTACCCTCTGGAGTTCTCCACGGAAGGCCCCATCAACTGCACCACCGACAAGAACATGAACCACCTCCACCTTAAAGTGAGTGACATACAGATGCAGCGCACACACCTCTAAGGGTCAGACGAGGCAAATTCAGGCAGTGAACGTCTCCCACTGATTCCCAGTCAGCTTGGTGGTTAACGCTCAGATCCTCCCGCCACTGAGGCCCACACCCACCTCCTCCCAGCTTCACCGCCCCACCCAGGACACTTACACCACCACCACCACTTTGAAGTCCCAGCTCTTCCCAATGCACAGCACAGCTTGATGAACCACCTCACTCGACAACATACTCACTCATCTTCAACATCCAGCGATGTGCTCCTTACACCAAGTTGTAGCTTTGGGATTTTGTGGGCAAAACACGCAGGGGCAGTTGTTTGTGTTTTGCTTTCGTAGCTTGACAGATGTTGAGCAGGGCTGTGAGTGTCCATCTGTCTTAGCTGTGATCTAATGTTTTTTTCCCCTGGTGAATTGCTAAGTACGATGAATTTCCACGGGAATCCATGCGGAGTAGGGCTCACATGCTTCTGATTAATGACAGAAAGCCTCAGGGTCACGCTGACATTAGGTCTTATATTGACAGAAAGGGTGGTGTACTCTTGGTGGAGTCACTGTCTGTTTTGTCCTTAATGGCTGATGTAAATGTCTCTTTCTTTCTTTTTAGCTCCAGCACACAGCCACAGAGCCACCTATTTTGGCACTGAAGGGCCATGATCACCGTGTAGAGAGGAGGGATGTCAACAAGAATCAACTCGCTCATCTGACTAACCTGGTAAGATGCTCACAGCGGGATCGCCTCTTTCTATAAATATCACACACTACACACATGAATGAACGCTGTCAGGCCAAGAGGTGAAGTCTAATGCAATAGGTGACTTGACTGATGACTTGAAAGTGTGGGAATGAGGAGCCTGAGTTTACAGTTAAGAGTTAATGTGGTTATGTTGTTACACAGATGATCAAGGCCTCATGTTAAATAAAGAAGCAAAGTGTTGAAACAATATATTTTACTATGTTTTCCTCAAGTGTGCAAATCTGGATCTATTTTAAGTTATGCTGTCCCCGCTCTTATAGGAGGCCCCGGGGATTGGGTAATTAGGTTATGATGTCGTTAAAAGGGAGGGGTCAAAGTGCACCGGCTTGTCCTCCTTTTGTGGTGATTAACATTAAAGAGCCTTTAGTAGTGGTGGAGGGGTGGACGTGGGAGGCTTTTTGTCAGTGATGCACTGGTTACTTCTCAGGCCGCTCTATAATTTTCAACTCGGTGTGTTGTTGAGGGCCCCTGAACTGCCACACACACACATGTGCTCTCACACACATGCTGGGTTTATTGATTGACCCACCTGCAGATAGCTTCTCTCTCTGCCTCCATCTGTGGATACCTGCCTTCACCAAAGAGGCCTTTGTCCTGGTGCCTGTTGCTCCTAACTGCTCGTTCATCAAGCATGTCCAGTGACATGTCGGTATGAAGGAGTCTATTCTCCCGTTTCCATTTGTGTCTGCACTTTCATTTTTTTTTTTTACGCTCAGTCGGAGAAGACGTCCCTTGGTCAAAACGTCTCTTGATTAAAGTGTGCTAGTGTTTAGCAATGCTTGGATGAAGCTGTCAGCCGAGGTCACAGTCTCAGACCTGCATAGTCTTTGAAGAGCTGAGCTATGTATAGAGAACAAAGGGCTGGCTGTAATTGCACTAATTTGCAAAAAAAAAAAAAAAAAAAAAAAAACATCATTTCATAATCACTTGGATACTTTTAGAAGCTGTGTCTCATTGTGTTGCACCACTTAAGTTTTACTGGAAATAAATTTACACTGGCAATTACTGTGCTAAAATATTTGGTGTGACTTGATACCTTTATAAAACTTGTTCTTTGGAGTTTTCAGGCTGCGATATATTTCTCCTGCAGGTGTTTATCTCGCAGCAGGACACATGTCCCCATTTTTAGCCTTTTAATTCATCGGGACGTTCCTCTGATGGACCACCTGTAGGAAAAACCTGCAGAAAATATGGACTAAAATGAAAGACACAAAGTCTTTAAGGTTTATTAGAGAGTGTGAAATTTATTAGAGGAATACCAACATTTATAACTGAGAATACAAAGCATAAACACCAGCTAAAGGTATTTTCACAACCTGTCTCTGTCAAAAATGGTTAGAGTTAGGGTACAATTTTCATCATTTATAAATCGATGAAAAGATGAAAATGAACAAATTAATAAATGTATAAAAGTAAAAAATTCTAGATTTCTAGACTAGTATGCGCAGGATGATTTTCATCAGTTGACAAATTGATTAATTGACTGATTATTTCAGCACAAACCTGTGCAAACAGCAGCTGTTCAGTCAGGCCAGACTGTTATTTTATGAAGTTGTGGGAAAAGCCTCCATGCCCCCAAGCTTCACATCTTGACCACGTAATCCCACAGGGGAGGACATGTGGGACTGAGTCAGAGGCATCTTTGGCACTGGACCATGTTCATGTCATTTCCACAAAACCTTTGTGGGCCCGCTGCCCTGGGGCATTTAGGAGGTCTACTAGGAGGAAGTGGACTGATATGCTCCCTGTCTGTCTGAATACACTCATTAAGTCTGTCTAAGAATGAGCCTAAAGGAACTAGGAGGGTGCTCTTCTTCCCTCCTGTGTTTGCCCAACTCGGTGTAATAAGTAAACTAATGTGCTCCCGCAGGAAACCCGCCGAAACCTCTCAGCGTTGGGGGTGGTCTGGTTACAGCACCAGCTCTAAAACACACTATGTGCATGTTTTAAAAAGTTAAGCTTACCAGGCTGAAGTTATGAGGAGCTAATTAAGATTGTGTATCTTCAACAGTCTTGAGAAAAATGGGCTGGTTTTAGTGGTTGGGCAATAATGTGGAGAGTGGTGCATGCTGCATTTTTACAGTCTCATGACATTCCTTCTATCTAATTCGAAGCAGCCGTTGAATAGAGATCATAACATTGGACTCTTTGTTTTATTTATGCGACCTGCAGAATTAACATGCTTGTTATTTGTCCGTCCCATATTTACTTAGCCGGTTTTCACTTTTTCCTGCACAACTTTCACCAGTTCTTCAACTTCATTTTTTTTCATCTAGATGCTGCCTTTGCATAGGAATAACTTAAAACTCCTAACTTTAACATTTAATTAACACAGACCTAACCTAATTTTCCTTGTTTCCACAGTCCTGTGCTAACGTGGAGTGCTGGTCGCTCCAGTGTAAAGTGGGTCTCCTGGAGAAAGGAACGACTGCTATTCTCAAAGTTCGCTCCCGCATCTGGGCTGAGACCTTCATCGAGGTTTGTGGGAGATGACCCTTAACGCATTACGAAACTCGCTAAACATGTACTGTTCGTGAACATGTGTTCATTCCAGATGACAAAGGCATGGCAGAAAGGAAGAGGCTGGACATCATAGATTACTGTTTTCCCACTGGTGTCTGTTTTTTCTTCATGTCAGGGTTTTTGGAAGGAAATAAAAAAATTTTCATTAAAACATAAAAAAACATGAAACCATTAAGAGTTAAAACCCAAAACGTGTGGCCTGAAAAAGACAACTGGCTGCAACAGTCAGTCTCAAATATTTGTTTGTGTTGACTAGGCATCAACATGGTTTCTTAAGACTGTCAGCTTGCACATATTTGCCTCAACAAATGGGATGACAGTTGCTAACAGAGCCTGTAGATTGTTCCAGAAAGGCTGTGCAGACTGCAGCATTCACCAGTTGATATTACCATCTTCCTGCCATGTATTAGCTTCACACAGACTATTTACTGCCCCCCACACATGCTCTAACACAAGGCATATGTGTGAATGTATTGAAAATTCATTATCTGGTAGTCACAGCTGCTCATGGGATAGGAATGCTGAAAGATTTTTTTTGAGATGAATCCAGTCTGTGTCGCCATCTAGTGTACAAGTTGTGTATTGTGTGGATTTTGAATCTGATCGACTAATTTGTGAATTTTTTCCTTTTCTTTAGAGAACTTATAAGCATTATGTGATGGAGTGTATGGCCAGATACAGTGTGGAGAAGATGCCTTACGCTATCCTTCCTAAACATGCATCCAGCGGAAACAAGAAGGTATTCAGGATCTTTATTCATCGATTAGTTCGTTCAATTCTTTTTTATTGAACTTGGATGAAGACAAACTCTCTCGCTGTCATCCTCAGGTTGTGACCCCGGTTGTGTGGAACAAGCCAGATATTGAGAACTCAGTTCCCCTGTGGATCATCATCTTAGCCATTTTGGCTGGTTTATTGCTTCTGGCTTTACTCATCTTTGTGCTATACAAGGTCAGTGCTGCTGTTAAACAAGAATTTAATTTGGTTGGTTTGGTCTGTGCAAATTTTCTAAACACATTTCTTCATTTTTTGTTTCTTTGCAGTTGGGCTTCTTCAAGCGCTCGCTACCTTACGGCACCGCCATGGAGAAAGCACAACTAAAACCACAGGCTGCGTCCGAGGCCTAAACAACCACCACAACCACAGTACCTGGCCATATGATTGCAATGAAGAAACACAATGAAACATGTAGAGTGGATCAGAAAGTTAAAGGCGAAAGAGAGACCACTGGAACTCCACTGTGCTGCACTAGAAGAAGACAAAAAAATCCAAAGATCTTCAAGCCAAATGAATGTTTAATTATTTTTCTTCTTTTTTTAATTTATGTTTGTTGGCAGGTTGGGATTGTTACCAAATAGGACTGTTCACTTTCCCTCAGTGCCTCTCAGGCTAATGTTAGACTCATCAATAAGGAAGTCAGTCTGTGGATGCAATGAGACATCAGTGATACCTGTTTAAACTGCCTTATTTTGGTGCTAATGTTCTGATGTGCTCACATGTAGCTTGTGGCAGCCAGGAGCTGTGAATTACTTTCTGCCTGCTGAGGCCTGGAAGTGTCCTCACTACACAGGTTTCAGGTGAAAAACATAAATCAATCCAAAGCAAACGGCAAAACTACACGATGTAGATGTCGAAGCCAAATCTTCCCGATAGCTTTGTTTTTTCTTATAAATAAAGAGGTGTTCCCCTGTATCTTGCCCTTTGC
The DNA here is from genome assembly GCA_016801845.1 of Polydactylus sextarius. NCBI lineage: Eukaryota > Metazoa > Chordata > Actinopteri > Polynemidae > Polydactylus > Polydactylus sextarius. Next base: position 6,774,179 of record CM028909.1, on the reverse strand, counting down.
ATGCTGGGATAGGCTCCAGCCCCCGCAGCCCTGAACGGGATGAGCGGGTATTTAAAAAGCATGGATGGATGTTTCTCAACTGTTCATGAAAAATGATCTCTCTCTGCCTCAGGATGGTGGACAGCGCTGGGTTGAATTTTTTTTTTGCACTCAAAGGAAATCTACTGATATATTTCCAAAGACTGACTGATTGACTCTTTCCTTTGAGTTCGGATTTTTACTTCTACTGATCACTTTTTTTTTTTTGTTTAATTCCTTGTTTGTTCTAGTTCAGAGTTACCAATGCTGGCATCGTTGTTGTTGTGTCTAGTCAACTGGGAATGAGACTGGAACCACCACAGACCTGTGAAACCTCATGTTAGGATTGAAGCAGTCGTGGTGCTTCTGGCAGCGAAAAAACAAAGTGTTCTTCTTGAAGAATACTTTTGCTGTCTTTACTCTGACTCAGTCTTGGTCGAGCTTGCACAGTGTTGACGACTGTGGCGTGATGACGTCTTTGAGCCAAAGACGTGACAATCATCAAGTGTTGACAGATCATAGCAGGATCATCGCTCTTTACAGAGTGTGGACGATCCAGTTTCAGCTTACAGTGTGTGTTACTGTGAGATACTGTATTTTTTTTTTTTGTTTTTTTTGTTTTTTGGAGTAATGGAAGCGAAGCGGCTCGAGTCATCCTGCTACCAAAAGGCTACAGGGACTGAACATTTCGAATGCTTTGTGTTGGTTTCTTATTTGTCACGTGCCTTAAATGTAAATACCTAATGTCTGTGGGTTAGAGTTAGGGTCGCGTGTGCTTGCATGTAAACTTGTGTGACTTCAAGCGTACATGCGTTTTGTGTGAATGGCGTATTTATGAATGTTTGCTTTGTGTATGAATTGGTTTATTTACCTTTTCCCACTGCCTGGTCCTGTTTATCCCTATCACCTCTGGAGATTGACATCATTCTGCATTAATATTGAACATAAACTAAATGCATTACAGTACATTACAACCTCAACAAAACAAAAATAAAATAAAAATAACTCTCAAGGCTACAGTCCAGATGTTAGCATCTTACAAGATGTCTTGTACCTCTAACAAAGGGATAACAACTCGGCACTGGGAACTCAATGTTGTTTGAAAGTGCAATATTTATATTCACTCTTTTTTTTTGTAATATTACAGTGCTTTCTATTGTTTTTTTATGTTTTTTTTTGTGTCTGACTTGTGACAAACCAGAACTCTGTGTGTCTAAATACAGTATGTGATAAGCACGTACACTAAATTCTTTATCAGATTCTGGCTTTTCACTTTTTTTCCCACCTGCTTCCTCACTAAGCAAACTTGTTTTTCAACTTGAGATACACTCTCCACTTGCCGGACCACTTTCCTAATCTTGCCTTTTTTTCTTAAAAAAACAAAACAAATATACCACAGACTGACACAAAAAAAGCCACCACAACATATCTGTTGAACTCGAGCTTGTTGACATAGTTTGATAATTTACTATGTGCTCTGCTGTTGCACCTGTCCAAATACCACCATCGTACTAACCATGTGTTTTACATTTGTTTGCCTTATTATACCCTTTTTTTTTACAGCTCCTCTTATTGGATGGTGATTTACTATTTGTTAAACGGTCCACAAAATCCCCACTTCATAATTGATTTAAACCATTTTGCCTTTCTCCACATGAAAATTCTTGACTGAATAGATCAACCCATTTTTTGTAATGACAGGAGATCATTTTGTTTTACTACTTCCTCCATTGTTACATCAGGAGAAGGCACTGGGTTTTTTCTTTTCTTTCCTTTCATTTTTTTCTACTCTCCCAGACTTTCTAAAAGAAGTTGTACATATTTAAGACGAGGAGAGTGTTGAATTCAAATGATAACGGATTTATTGTGAAATTTTCCTCTCCCCATATTGGGGAGAATTTTTTTTTGTCAGGGTTGGGGGGTATGGGGTGGGGTTCCTTGGAGATCAATTTTTACCCGTTACTGTTTGTACTTTAAATAAAAATATTTCTCTTTTTACAAACTCTCATGCTTTCATTGAATACACATAACTGAGAAAATAATTTATTTATAGAAAATAGCATTGTATGAAATTATATGCATGTCAGCAGATACAATATATTAGTCTTACAGTGAAACTACTAGTGCACAAACAAACAAAAACAAAAAAAAACTGACCTAGTGACTCTTTAGTAATGGCAAAGATCTGTAAAATATGTTCTTATGGCCCTTTATGGTGTCAGTGTGGTTCTCGCACTGACGGCAATATACAAAATATTACATTAATGAAATTTGACACCAAAGATTGGTGTACGTCGCCCAACTATACAATGTTGTAACATTGTCTTTGTTGAGGAGGGGGATCAGTCTCCGCTGTGGCACACATACCACAAATGTGTCGCAAGGCTTTGTGGATTAAAAACAAACAAAAAAAAAGCTCAGCAGATACAGAATTGGATTCTGTGTTTCAGCATTAGAGGTCATTACTGTGTTCACAGCACAGTTCTCTCTCTTTTAGTGCCGAGCAAAAAACTTCTCGGTTAACGTCCTTGAAAGCTCCTTGAACTCGATCGATTCTCCACAGCTGCCCAACACCCCCAGAGGTCCATGGTGTTTAGAGAAACATGGATGCTTTTATTAACCTAGTTAACATCTGTCCCCTCTGGTTCAGGTTTATGCTACAGTTCTTCAGTCTTTTTTTATTTTACATTTACAGGCTGAGCCTAGCACTCTAATGTCCTCGATAGCTGTGTTAGCTTGCGCTGGTTGTCGATCACCTTCAGGCTCTGAATGTAGTGTCGGATGTTGCTGGGACTCCGCAGGGGGAGGGCGTGGTCTGAGTCTGGATGAGAGAAATAAATAATTTGTGTTTGCACTAAGTGTGAAAAACAAGTGAATTTGACAGTTGCTGATACGGCAGATGGAGCTTACATGTAGATACGCGAGTGGCAGGCCCTTCCAGAAACATCCGATCTGCCAGGCCTCTCTGTGGAGACGAAGGCACTGCAGGAGAGAAACAAGTTGACTTAGCTGATGTAACCCACATGCATCATTGGTGGATACAAACCTGACATCATGCACTCTTAACATGCATGTGCAATTGCTTGACCTAGATTGAATAGAGACACGCAGAGTCCAAAGTAACTCACCATAAGGCTGGCTCCTGCATCCTCTGACTATTTTCACTGTCTTGGCGATCATCCGCTGTGACAGTGGGAGGAAAAGAGACCATCTCAGGTCAATCACATACCAAGGAAAAGATGACTGAGACTAATCGAGCTGAAAAACGTTCCACAAACATTTTTCTGTCTTACCATCTTCTCAAAATTGACCAATTTGTCTACATAGTTTGGGTTTCCCTCATGGATGAAAGTCATATCTGGGTGTGGACAGTAACAGAAAACATGGTTCTAATTACTCTTGGGGTAATTTAGATAGGATAGGATAGAACGAAAAACATTTTCCATGTATGTACATTCACATGTAATGCTGCGATATGCTGGTATGTGTCACCTTTGAGCAGCAGTGGCATGAAGGGGATGTATGGTGGACTGAGTTTAGCCACTGCCAGTCTGTAGGCTCTGTGGTTGCGTGAAGGATCCTAACACACGGAGAATAAACACCATCATAACACTTTCAGGAGTTACAAGCTGACTTTGTATAGTAACTATAGAGATAACAGTGCATTTGGGGACATTTACATAATAAAACTTACCATCAACCTCTCATAAGCACAGTAAATTCTTTTAGTCTTGCTGGGGATTCGCTGTAACACACAGACAAATTATTGCATGAGCTATTTCCAAAGATGCTTGATAAGTAAATAACTCTGGAAACGACTTTTGGAAACAACATTAATTATCGTCAGCACTGCTGCATTCAGGCATTTCTTTCTCACCTCCCAGGTCTTGTAAAGCCTCTGAACCGCACTGTTGCTCAAACCAAACATCACGGCAAAGAACGAGTTCAGATTCTTCTGCTCCTTCAAACTGTGAAACAAAAAGAACATTTAGATCTCAGATAAACAAAATGCTGTTTTTAAACACTAAAACACTAACATTCCTTTTTGTAACACCATCACTAATGTCGGGTATTTTACACCCAAACAACATACCAGAAAAAAATACTTCTCATCAAAATATATTTAGTAATATATTCAGTAAGTTCATACATACAATGATAATGCAAATGGCAATGTGAAGTTATCTTCTTTTATTTCCAGATATACAATGTCTCATAGAACGAAAAAAAGGTATCATGGGTAGGTGGGGTGGAGGGCTCAAAAAGGGCTCTAAAATTAGTGGAAAATTAGGGAACAGTTAATAATAAATTCTCATAAATAAATAAATAATGGAGCTCTGAACCTGTTATTGCTCTAAATAACTAGTTATTTTTGTTGGATTTCAGTCATACTAGCAGCTCTATGAGGCTCTAAAAACTACACCCATCAGCCAAAACATGAAACCATTGACAGGTGAAATGAATAACACTAATCATCTCATTACAATGAACATTGTTCAGCTGCAAAAACTCGTTCACCTGGAAGTTCCTTTGCCAAATGCAACCTACCTAAACAATGCTTTAAACCAAACAATGGGCTCCGCTGTACCACCGAATCTGCTAAGAAGTGACGTGGTGGAAAATGGCAAAATGAGCATCAAAACCCCAATCTGGGGAAATGCCCACATCTATGGAGACCCCCTGCTGCTGACGGCACCAGGATTCCCCCCACTCACCCCCAAACCCACACCAGAGGCCTCGTGTCAGGTCAGAGCTGTTTTGGTGATACAACACTGCCCTCCACAGTATCATGAACATAGCTTTGTTGTGGCTGATTAGTGTATATATTAATGCTAGCATGATGTTGTGTCACAGTGATAAGTATCACACGTGGGTGTTTAGTATGTATATAATGTTTGCAGCGGTCACTGTCTTAATTTAATATATTAGCATGCAAACATTTGCTAATCAGCACTAAACAGCGAACAGTTGAGGAAGGGATGGTCATTACTTTTACAACTATCTGACTGTAAACATGAAAAAGGTCAGTGTTATGAGTGTAGAGAAACCAAATTTCATTGCAATCATCAAATGTCGTGAGACATTTATCTTAAAAATCATGACATTAACCACATGGTGGCGCCAGATCAAAATCAGATCAGAGGATCCCAATAGCTGATAAGCAAAAAAAATGTAATGGCAGTCCAATCAGAAATATGTTAATGTAGATGAGTCATGACCAAAATGTAGCTGAGGGTTTGTGTAACTTACACTGCAGCGATCTTGATGAACTTCTTAAGCAGAATAGCTCGTTTCACCAGATCTTCGCAGAGACACAGCTCAGTCACCACCCAGTACTGCACCTCGTTGAAGTGACGCACAAACCTTTCCAGATTCGCTGTGGTGGCACCGGGGAATTTATGTCGCCCGAATATGTAGTGGACCAGCTCCACCTGGAGAGACAGACAGAACAATTAGTCACACATCACTGAAATAAATGACTCTCTGTGAAAAGGAAATTAGTACATCAAAGAGACGACAGATTTTACAGGTGACTGAACCCGCAACCTGCTACAGAAACGTGAAGCATGCAGGAAGTGTTGTATGACAGGACCAGATGATCTGATGGCAAAGCTGGCACCGTCAGATAAACAGCTTTGGGGAGTGTGACTCAGAAACACTTCTATCAAAGCGATACCCACTCCTTTGTTGTCTGTGTGCCAGTTTCTGCTTTGGCTGCACTTGTAATGATAAACAACTGGAGCTGAGCCCCGCTGAGGCATTTGGATGTGTAAACAAACAGTTCATCCTTTGTTCTGTAGAAATTAGTTTATATGCTGAGCTCAGAGGTAAAACTTTGTCACATTTGCTTGAGTTACCTCGTGCATGGCGGTGAACAGCTCCCAGTCATAATTTGTGAGTTCATTAGCGATGTCTTTAGAGCCCATCTGTTCAAGGACGTCGGTCGTTCCTTGTTCTGGACCCTGCTGCTCCTTCAGAGGCGTCTGACAGACAAAGAAATACAGACGGAAAATTAGCAAGAGAGGCAAAGTGTTGCTGTGCGTCTGTCTTTATGGCAGGGAAGCTGCTTTCAGCCTCTGAAAGGCACTGATTCCTCACCAGTTGTTCCACTTGGCTGCTTGTACAGATGAACAGTCTTTCATTGAGTCCTAAGGCCGTGTAGACTGCAGTGGCATCCAGCTTTAACTGACCTCGATCTGTGTGGGTTGATGATATCAAAAACTATATTTCAGCATAATGCTCTGAGATGAAATGATAATGAAAGACCAGACACTCAATATCTACTGAGATATTATTCAAAATAAAAACATAAGACAAAGTATTTGAGCCCCACCTCCCATGGAGTTCATTTTGACCAGGATGTGATCTCCACCAGGTTTGACGACCGCTGACATCACATCCTGCACCGACGTGTTCACTGGGAGCATCAGGGTGAGAGGTTTGCTGTCTGCCCGGTAGATTTCATACAAAACTGCACATAAAAGGGACAGAAGTCACAATGTTAACAAATTAATGTCATGATTGTTATGTGACTAACAATGTTTTGTGATTAGGGCTGATAATCAGCCAAATTATAGCCTCAATATCAGCTAACTATTACTGTTGTTTCTGTTATGTGTCATTCATTCATGTTGGTTAGTGTTGTTCATAATTTCCCCCAAATTTTTACTGCAGTTCTACACTGATGTCAAGTTATTGTCAAGCAAAATGTTCTGCCTTTGCTTGAATATCTTTGTCACAAGTGGGATAAATGTCATGAGCTAATGTAGTGGTGACTGTAGTGACAGAGATCTAAGCAGGTACATACTGTACAGTACGACTGATCTGATTTACCCCCCACGTCTCACTCACCTTTATCCCGCGCTTTAATTGGCTGTATCCTTCCCACAGGCTCCTCACAGTTTGAAAACCAATCAAACTGCTGGTTCTGTCAATAAGACATAACATCACCTCAGTTGGTAAGTGACATTACAACCACAACAACATGACATTCAAAGGGTTTTCTTATTAAAATCTATAATGTCTGATATTAACTTTGTATTTCTTGTTATCTCAAGATATTCCCTTAAGATGCTCACCCTGCTCAGAGACTGATATCCATTCTCCAACCTGTCCAGGTATAAAATGATGAACAGTGTTACACAGTGTGTCTCCAACAAGAACTAGGAGATGATATAAAACCTAATTTATAATAAAAATATAATGTTATAATTTACACTTTTGTTCTTCTCCTTTCTCTAAACTGGTCTTTCAACAGGCTGGACAGACGGAAATCACCTGCCACCTCCTTCTTCAACCTCTGTTTTAGCCCAGACATGGAAATAGAAAAAAAAAAAAAAGAAATCAGGAACATATTCATTGATTTGTATCACAAGATAAAGTCTATAAAGTTTTAAAATGTGGTGGAAATAATCACACAGATTCACATATTCCAATTTCCATAAATTACATGACATAGTCAAGCCTGAAAACTCGCCTCCAAAAAGTCCAAAGCAACAGGATCCTCCTTCAGCAGGAGGCCGTACAGCGCCACCCACTGGCCGACCAGCTTCACTACCTTCTGCTTGGTGTTGAGGACGTACGCAGCCTTCTCCGCATCTGAGCCCTCAGAGAGCTCTGCCTGGTAAGTGCAACGGCCATTAAGGGGAATAACATAGCACTTATTTCAGCAGAATAGAGTTGCACGCTTTGTTTGTTTCATGGCAGACATGAGTATTATCATCATCATCATCATCATCATAAACAGCAGCGGAGGCAATAGTCGTTTGTTTTATCAGCAGTAACATCATTACTGTAATCAGTATTATTGAGCAGCTCAGGATATTGGTGCTGTAGTGCAAGACACAGCTGATTGGATGGCATGAAGACTTTATGGGTGAGCAGGAAGTCGCTCACACAGGGATCTGCAGGGAGATAAACATCAGAAAGCACAAAGTTAAATAACGAGTCTGGTTGTTCTGAATCTCTCAATGACGAGACGCCTGCAGCCTTTGTGACTAAACTCTTTTTTTCGGTTTCTGTTTTGTTGTCCTAGTACAGAAATATACACTTGTACTGGGTTCAAGCTGGCAATGAATGAATAAATAAAAACGGATACAAACTTCTATTTCATTCACTTCTACCTGCATTAGCCCATCAAACATATACATTTCTTTTTATATTTATATTGTTAAGTGTCCTTGAGATTAATGCTTTGATGATACGGCGCTATACAATACAATGAATTGACATATACCGACAGATGCGGTTAATGCATTTGTGCATTTGTATAATACATACATTATTGCTCATTAGTACTGAATAGTATTTGAAGGGTGTGTTTTCAGTTCAGTATGATGATTTTGGCTTTTGGATAAATCATATTCATCAGTCTTGTGGGGCATGTTTTCAGGGGCTTGTGTCATTTTCTGGAGGTGATGGGCGGAGTGGGATGAATCTTACCTATAGCATCGTTTCCATTAGAGTCCAACTTGATAGTTTCCAGCAGGTTTTCCAGGACTTTCTCCGGGGTTCCTGACATGACTGTATACCTGTACAAACAAGAACTGAGTCATTGTCATAACATTCATAGCAGCATTATGCCTCTTGGTTTGTGTCTTTTATTCAAAGCCTGGGAGTGTCGTGTGGTATAGTGTTTCTTTTATTTTTATCAATGCTGCGCAAACAAATATCTAATTTCCTATTCTCTTAGAGGTTGAGTGTGTAGCTCTATAGGGACATAACAATGAGATGGTATTGTGATTATTTAGTATTACAGCTGACATGCACAGTCTTGGTTAAATACCAAGAAAAAACTGATAAACAAATCTGATTTATTAATAAATCGGACATCCTTATCATATTTCCTGTATTTGCAGTTTGCTTTTACATGTTGACTGATAACCAATCCCAAAAAAAGAAGAAGCATGAAAAAGGCTCTTGACGTAATAGTTGCATAGTTTAGTCGGGCAGACTTGTGTGTGTTTACAGAGTCTGAAGAGTTGGCAGTGGTATATCACAGCTGAGTGGACAGAGTTGTCCTGTCTGTCCCAGATCATACATTTATTATCCCTGTTGAAAATGCTTTGCTTTGGCTTCCCTTCACTGTGTGTACGTCATAACTCCTTGTCTAAAGGCATCAGGCCAACCAATAAATCTAATATCAGTTGGGCTCTTTACATGATAAATGTTGGTTGTTTGGTGGAAAGAAAAGAATAAGAGAACGGCTGTGGTGTAGGTGTGTGAGTTAAGAGAGAAACAAGGGAAATCACATTAAGTGAGACCAGCGTCAAATTAATTAATCTTTATATTTGCAGAAACACTTCAAGTCCGATAACGGGTCATTCAACAAGGCAGGGTTGAAGTCCAGTTCTCGTCTGGCTGTTAGATAACAGCTCTTTAACAATAACTTAACTACATTTAACAAAAGCTTCATATGATTGTCTTTCTTTGTGTTATGATGACCAAAGGCAGCACTTTGTGTTATTGGCATGATACTTTATCTGCTCACACCCATGAAAACCACTGTAAAAACCCATTGGTGAAGTGACTGTTTTTGTCAAAGAGTGTGAGTGCGTCACAGTTTCTCACTTGCTGTTGTTTCCCGCTCCACCTTGCTCGGCCGAATCAGCGCTCTTCTCCAATACCAACACAGTTTTCCCATGCTCCTCCAGTCGCACCGTATTAGCCTCCACATCCTGAGGAAAAACAGACACAGATTTTTGTGGATTTTAATTAATCCACAAAAAAAACTCGCCACCAGCTATTATACAGTCATATCGCCTCACATGATGGCCATCTTTTTCTGTGTTTTTCACATTGTGTGATTAAATGTCATAGTCATACACGGCAATGAGACGAACCTTGAGGATACGTATGAAGTCCTGTTTATCAACACGGAGGAAATGGCAGTGGTCTTCCCTCAGGATGATGGTGGCAGCACGCGGTGCGTCGTTCAGCAAAGCTAGCTGCCCAAAGTCCTCCCCCTCATGTAGTGTAGTTACCAGCCCCTGTGTTGAATCATATTTCAGCATCATATTACACATGACAACAACAAGGCGTTCGTGTGTGATATATTTTTTAAAAAGCGTTTGGATTTACCTTCCCATGTGTGATCACATTTACAGAGCCTTTCCAGATGATGTACCATGAGGTGCCTTTGTCACCTTGACTGAACACTGTGTGACAAAAACATGATCACCAGAAAGAACATAATAACACGAAGATCACACAGTCTACTTTATAATGAACATATGATTATTATATTCAAGATTAAATGGGCAGAGTGAGAGATAAAAAAGCACATGATTACCTGAATGAATGAATCAGTAATGATAGAATATTTCTAGTGTTATGTATAATTGTTGGGATATGACAAATCTGAGAGATGTGCTGTGCTGTGTGTTAATGAGCCATTTTCTGCACAATGAAACTGTGTGTGTGTCTCCGTGTGTACGTAGTGAAGCTCTCTATCGCCTGAGCTCAAACGTCAGCAAAGCTTTCACACTCACAGACTGTTCCGGCCTTGGCATGTGATTCAAAGACCAGCACCGCTGCCAGCTCCTTACGCACCTACAGACACAACAGAGCAAGACATGAGAGTGGAAGCAACTGTCATATTTCACATGAATAGAATAGAATTAATTATTTTACTTTGCACAAAGCATAAAGAGTGTTATGGACTCTTGGAGGAGGTGACATTCAGCATGAGGTCTGTACTATTATAATCAAATACGTTGTCTGAAAAAAATGTTAAAAAGACATTATGTAAAAATTGTATAGATGGTGTTGTCATTATTTGCTCACAGAGGTGGAGAGATGAGCAGCAGCCTTGACATGCAGCAGCTCCTCATAGATGACTTCCAGGTCCTCAGCACTCCTCTGATTGGGGCTAAACAAAGGAAGAGAAGAGTCAACAGATGTAATTCAAGATCCTACTTTACTGGTTCCTTTAAAGTTGTTTTATAAACCCATAGCACCACCATAGTTCCCATAAAACAGGTTTTTTATGTGTTGTGGTTATTTAAAGGCTCTAAAAACTGACCATTTGCGTAGAATCATAGTGAGCAGAGCATCAGGTCCGAGCTGAGACAGCAGCGACAGACTCTCCTGCAGCTCGTCCTCCGAGTCCTTCTCATTCGTTATGTGGTTCAGGCCAAACTCTGAGTCTTGGAAGCGGTAGAACTGGGTGTCCTTGTCGTGGAAGTTTAACTCATGTTTCACTTAATTGGAACAACAAAACACGGAAGAAGAAGGGGAAGAAACACAGAGTTAAATGTAACTAAAACTGAAAGATGAGTAAAAAAAAAATATACTTGTCACGATTCAACTCAGGATAAATAGAAACAAGTTTCAAATCTATTCTTAGTGATTCCTCTTCACTTAATGATGCAGTGTGTCTGTCCTGATTGGAGTGGTCTCTATCCAGAGAGACAATGCCACGTCCAAAGAACATAAGTGCTTAATGAACACTTGACTGAGTGAGGACGCGTTGTAAAACAGATGCCTTGGCAGACACAGACACCACTTTTCAACATCCTCATCAAACTTTCATCTTGAGTGCTGCCTGAGCCATTATAATCAGAATACATAAAAAAAAAAAATATATATATATATATATATATATATATATATCTCCATAGACACCAGATTATCATTGGATTTTTTTTGTGTGGAAATTTCTCACAGATTTCTACAGGCACAAGCTTGCCCTAACTCTGACAAATATTATGTTAATATATTCTTGCATTTCGCTACTCGCCAGCAAAACGAAGCAAAAATGGATTCGACACAGTTCTTACCGTGCACTAGGATTCCTTCGTCCACCAGGACCTGCCACATCCCCACCGCCTGACTTCTTGACTGGAGGCATTCGTTCTGTTTCATCAGCCAATCGACGAGTTCTTTACCAGAACAACATTGTCTGTGGTAGAAATTTGACAGTAAAATTTCCATGTAATTCGCAGACGTGATTGCACTTTAAATAGGAAATGAATAACAAAACCACCAGCGGAGATCAGTGGATCAGTACCTGTATGTTTTCAGATGATACTTTCTGTCTCGGATCAGACCAGGGTTCCCATCGATCAAGACGCTGTACACTGACCTTGCAGCCTTCACAACACGATCTGACAGGAACTGAAATGAAATGAAAAAAATGTTTTATTAAATAGTTAAAATTATTAGCATTATAGGAGATTGTGTCTGTTTGTTGGTGGCATTTTGGTTTAAAACAAATTATTGTACATTTCTACAGGACATTTCTATTTATTTATTTATTGATTTTATTTATGGTTAGACTTTTAAATCTTTCAAAAAACATTTAAACATTTCTTTGTGATGACTGGGGTTGGGGTATCATGTAAAGTATTAACATCTAGGACTGTCCTCCTTATAAGAGGCATATGTGTGAGATTGAAACTGAGATTAAAGTGTTAGGGTTAGTGTCATTGCTTTTCCCCACCATCATGGGATCATACGTGATGGTGTGTACGTCAACAGTGTGATTGGAGACTTCTGTGGGTGTCAGTGTGAGTTGTGGTGAGTGTGTGTGTGTTGCACAGAGGTGAGAGCGTTTCAAAATGGCAATGTGAAACTCTCCTACACCTCATCGAGTTCCCAACCTCTGCAGCATGCTTTCTAGGGGGCATGAGGTGACAAAAAAACCCTTTCTCTTTCTGACAACCCTCAACATATTTCCTTTTGAAGTCCTCTCTACTCTTTCCCACCCTTGTGTGCGCAGACACACACACACACACACACGCACAACTCACTGAAGTCGGGTCTAAAACCAAAAAGGGACTGTAAAAACCTGTCAGCCACTGATGCAGAAGCGACGGTTATGTAACATGAATGTGTTTGTTTGTTGCTGTAATGGGCCTGTCCTATTTCAGGCCATTTCAAGCTTTATGCTCTACTTTTTTAAAAGCTGGACTATAACTACCACCCAACAATATTCATGACCTTAGTGACTGACAAAGGTTGACATTAATGTTTTGCTTCTCCTACCAGACTCCCCTTCTTGCCTCTCTTGCACCCAGTCTTGTGATTTCACCAGTGACTCGGACTGTTGTGTGTTTGTTCTTTAGATTTTCCTCAAGGCTCTGCTGTTTGTCTAAGGTCCTGGTCTAGAGACACACGCAGAATCCAACATGGACCATTTTACTGTATTATTTCTTGTTGAGTGGAATTAAATCAATGTAGTGGAGAAAAAAACAGTGACGTAAAGCACCTGCAACCTTTGCTGTCTTGCTGTCTCGTCTACGGTCCCTCTCGGCATATAAAATCCTTTCTGACCTTTGATTGATCTTCTGACCACCCCCCCACGGTTCGATGACGCCACTGCAACCTCCGCTCTTTCCCCAGGGCCAGGGGCCATATCACAACCTTGTTAGATCGAAGTTCACTGGCCTGCTGATAATGAACTATACCGGACATCTTCAAGTCAAATACTGTAGACAACACTGTGCACTACACTACACACTTCAACTTGTCATCCTGCATGAGTCTGTTCCCAGACCTGACATGAACAGAGTAAATGTGCCCAGAGGCGTCTGCTGTGCCCCTATGGAGTTATGTTGTCTGGAGGTCACAAGTATTCCCAGGGGCCTGTTATACCCCCTGAGACTCCCACAGCCACATTCTCAGACATGTCAACTCCAAAAACTTGCTTTCTTGAGAAGCCCATTTTCCATTACCTAACCCTGTCCTTATAAAAAACAATATCAAAAGCCATTTGTCACTGTAGGGCTTGGCCCACACTGGGAAACCTAACAGTGAAGTCAACATACAGAAAAAAACCTGAAACATTCTCTATTTCTATTTTCTATTTCAGAACAACTGTAGCTGTCTACAAGTTGTTTTTTTTAATATTATTTTTATCATCCACATAGACTGGCTAATCTTGTTATCTAGAAACTATAACCAGAATGTAATTCTTCCAACTGAGTCAAATTACAGCACAAACACCTTTCACACAAGAGCTCAAGTCAATGACACTAAGTATAATACACATTTGTAAGTGTGTAAGTGCCACTGACACTGATGTATGGGCCATGTGTAAGGTGGAACAGCAGCTATAAACTTATTTTATGACTGAGATTTATTGCACTGTTTTACAGCGATTGGCCTATTTTTTAAAAAATGTTTTAAGACTACAGATTAGAAGAATATATAACAACCTAAACTGTCTATTTTATATAGCAATATTGTCTTTTTCTACAGAACAGCTGCTGCACAGTTCGCTGAAACACTTTACGAGAGTGGTCATAACTGTGTGTATATACATATATAATAATATTATATATGTATGTACATAATTTTCTTTAACTTAACTCTAGTTCTTTGTGGGGACTGGTTTTGCTTTTAAAGTGCGTGGGTTTAATTTCAAGCTTTTTTTGTTTATTTGTTGGGTGGCAAGCTGATTAGTACAGTGATCCAGTGTGTGTCTCATCTGTAGGCGAGACATTTCTCTGTTTCTTACTCTCTCTGTGACCTCGTGGGCTCATCTGTAGTGAGCAGCACATACTGGCAAACACTGTGTGAGTTGACAAGGAGCCTAATATTACAGTCCCTCCACCCTCCCTGTGCATTGTGAAAATACAGCACCTTGTGTATGGGCAAAGCAAAGAACGCAAACACAACCTACAAAGACCTGAACCTGCAATACAAAACCACCTCATCTAAAGTGAGTGAAAGCACAACTTTTCTAGAGGTTGCATAGAAGAAAACGGTGATCGACGGTGGCCCTCCCTGGTTGTATGTTAAATATGTCTTCACTGTGTGCAGGTGTAAGAAAGCTTATTAAAATAATCTGTCTTGCAGAGTGTTATCAGAATGTATGATGCTCATTAGAGAATTCTAGGATCTTGAGCCAGCTTTGCTAGGCAACCAAAGACGAGACCTGATCACTGTCCTATCTATTTCTACTCTGTAGCACAAAATAAAATTCACAGGCATCGATTCTTTGGAGAGGCTCTTCTTCTTCTTCTGTCTGGGAACGAGGCACTGAATACAAACAAGATTCACTTTCCATGTCAGTCTCCTCTTTCTGTGGCATGTCGTTGAGTTGAAGAAGCTAAGATAAAGTAGTGTGAGGGGCCCGGGTTAGGTGAGATAGAGAGGGCAGGGAGGGTCAATTAACTGGGAGGCCAGGAGTGCCCTTTAGACTCCTTGTGACTGCATGCCCCGTTAGGAATGTGATTTTTTTTTTTTTAAGTCTCACTTGAGTAGTAATGCAGGACATTATGACAACAGAAGAACAAGTTCAGCAGTTTGAGAGGATGCAAGCGCTGCAACTCTAAATGATAGCAGAGGTCAGTGTGGCCACAGTGATGATAGTAGAAGACTCACATCAGAGGAAATGACAAACAGTTGTGTTATTTCAAGAAGATGAGTTTTGATTATGTTTTAATGGTTTTTAAGTAAAAGCTGGAGATAATATGCGGTTGCTTTAAAGACAGTACGAGTTGGTTTGATGTAGTTTGCCATCCCTACCTACGTTACAATGACATGTTCTGTGACAGCAGAAAAATTGTCTATTGTTTCATATTTTGATCATAGATGCATTGTGAGTATGAAAAGACTGACCCAGATTTGTCCCCACAACAGTGCACAGCGAGTTTATGGATTAGAGCCACAAAATCACACTCGAGTGCTCAAAACAAACTGTAGGCTCAGATGTTGTAGGAGGCTTTTTGCCCACAGCACACAGCACCATAAGGCAAAGAACCACATAAACTGAAGGAGATGTTTTTTATGTATTGTAGATTACATCTACAAAACCATGGCCCCAGCTTTTAGAGCTGATAAACAGAAGTATGTTCTATATCATGACATTTATTGTTATATGGAAGTGAAATGATGCGTTGGGTTATGAGATTTTGGTCATATTGTAAATGAGTGGTGGTGTGGTTACTGTCTCTGAACTGTGTGTTTATGTAGCTGCACATGTGTGTTATGAATTTGTTTGCTGCAACATTTTGTCAGATCTGATCCCATGCTGCTCTGTGATGTGAGACGGTTCTTAGCCAATCAGAGTTTTCTGATGATGATGGGCAGTTTCTTCTGACCATGTAACTATAACAGGAACAGGTCAACAATCCCTTTCCATTCCATCAGTACAACAATGTGGGGTCTTTAACAATCAGCAGTTGGACAGATAATGAGGTTGTTGACATTACTTATTATGAGATGCTAAAAAATAATAAACTGCTGACCACAGCCCAAAGAAAATCTGATTTTTATCGGTTGTTTTCATTAAAAGTTACAATAATGTTGAAGGAGATGAGATGGTTCACGTTTGCTTGAGAGCTAAAACATTTTCTTTGGACATAATGTCTTTCTTAATGTTCAGTTTAAAAACACCAGTGAGAACATTGGATTATGGATTCGCTGTAGGGGGGTGATGTACCAAAGCAGTGCTGGCATACTAACCTGCTTCATAGTGTCCTTTGAATCCAAGGCCTCTGGCAGTGGAGTCTGGGAGAAACAGAAAAAGAGACGTTATCACAGCTGAGCTGTTTCTGCATATCTGAAGGCGCTGAAATAAAGCAGATACGACATTACACACAGACAAGCTGAACTGGCGTTGATGATAATTTTGCTGTGGTAGCACCAAATAAACACGTATAACCAAGCTGGATGGTCCAGATAGAAAGAATAATTATTTTTCTTTTCACTGGGATGAAGGTCAACACAAATACATTATCTCCAACCTGTGCTGCGTTACCAGTGTCTCCAACCATAGTGTGGGTGGGTGACAAGTGTGTGTAATGAAGTGGGAGGAAAAGAGCACATACACACCAGAAAAGGAAAGTACAAAGCTTTTTACCACGCGTTTTGGTTAAATGAAAAGGTCGCTTTTAACTGTAGACAAGACTAAAGGTAGTACCACTGCAGCAGCCACAGAAACACAGGTTTAACCACTTATTATTCCTGGAGACTCCTCAACTCTCAAGCACTTACAAGTGTGAGATCTGCCCCCAACTTAAAGAGCTGCTGGCATGAACAAATATTCAACATTCCCATGCCTGTACTTCAGTCCGAGTTGTACTTCCTCTTTGCTGCTTGCTTTTTATACTTTTATGATCCTCTTGTAGCCACCATTGCGTACTTTTATTGCCAAGGGAATTGCTTTCACTGAACATAATTCAGAGATGTATAAAGACATTTTTTAAGGCAATTATTAATATAAAATATCTCCCATTACATTTGTTGGCTCGTGGGAAGAGTGCGAGAGCAATAATTTATAGGCAAGACATTTGAATTTGTCTAATGTTGTAAGGGGAACACTTCGCTTCAAATATGCAACGTAATCCCATGGCTTTCACTGACAGTGACAGTGATAGATGAGGAGATCAGCTCGTCACATCTCTGGATTATAAATCTAGAAATTGTCGCCTTCCATCTGCAGACAGATTTTGTGGCATGTTTTGTCTGGCCTGCTGCTCAGCTAGCTACGTCACATGATCGTCCCCAAAATGGCGTTTTGCCAATAGTTTTAAGGCCCTTATAAAAGAAAAAAAAAAAAAACATTAGGTGAAGTTGCGGTGAGTTGCAGAGTTCATTACTCCTCCCAAAGTCTCCCTCTGTTCATTGTTGTATGATATCAACAATGACCCTAATTAAACTGGCTGCAGGGCATTAGCTAATCCAGTCTTTGGACTCACACGGTCAGTTTCATCTAACAGGGTAAAACTGAGTTCATTTCGTGATCATCATTAGGAGATTCCAGACTGTCTTCTCTCCTGTCCTTCTTGCTTTTTTATACCAGGGATGGGACATGGAGACAAAGCACAACCAAATTCCTCACATTCAGGGACTCATTCTTTCTTCAGACCTGCCACAACGCTGGTTGTTCCACATTTTTTGTGCACACAGGGGGGCACAGATGTCACAGATTTATTTTGGTCATAACTTTGTGATCCATGTGGTTTTGTGTAGGTATATTCATTTGAAATGACCTTTAATTAGAAGAAGATGAAGGTCGGTGAAATCCAACTTTAGTTTCATGTTTCTTGAAGTTATTCGCCCACAGTAACAGACTTACAGTGGGAGTTAATACCAGTCCGAGGCTGCAGTTAAAGTTGTAAAATGAATCCTGCTCATAAGGCAGATCCCTCCTCTTTGTGCTAGGACAGTACAAACAATGTTCCCATAGAGAAGAAAGTAATCATGTGCGCTACATGACATCAATGCATTTACTTCATAATTTGAGAGCGTTTCATATGTTTTTAACTTGAATGCTGCATTTTTCTGAAACTTTAATTGGTAAATACACCTCTGTGGAGAACACGGACAGTTCTGGCCACAAGTATGTGGACAGTTACACATCTCTTGATCTCTGATGTGTCAGTTTTAGGTTTAGACTATCAACGAAATAACTGTACATAAGATGTAGCTCTTCTAGTGCACAAGGTTAAGGGGTTCAAAAGTAATTGGACACTTGGCTACTTTCTTGGGCAGATTTGTGTCGTTTCAACATTAGTTCATGCACAAAAAATCTCCAATGTGGCTTATACACCGAGAGTTGCCATTCAGTTCGAAAGCTATAAAATGTCGAAACGATCTGGTTGACTGAGGAGAACAAAGTGTTGTGGATGAGTAGAAATGAAGACTTCATGAGCACAACCTCAGAGATTTGCCACAAGACGCAAACCTCTGGTAATGATGCTGAATCATAATCCAACCTCAAAATGATGGCGAGAGGAAATTGTGGTAGAAAAAAAGGAGAACATGGCTCATGAGCCAAAGCCGCCACCTCATCTGTCAAACACGGTGGTGGTTCTGTTATGGCTCAGGATTGTGTGGCTGCCAATACAGAGCTGGTACAGTGGCAATTACTGGAGAGTTCAGTGCTGACGGGAACAACAGGATGAATGAAGAGGTACACAGGAGCATCCTGAGCTCTGGTTCAGTCAAATGCATCACAAAACACTGGGCAGTGTTCTGTTATTCAGCAGGACAATGGTCTTAAACATATGACCAAAGCAACTTCAGTGTGACTGAGTTGTTCTTCACCTGTTGGAGACCAAACTAAAGACCAGAGAGACTCTATAACAAACTGAGGAGCTGAAGGAGGCGCCAATGAAGGTCTGGGAGAAATAAGTTACAAAAACTTTCTGCTGATATCAGGAGATTTTGTTTGTCCCATTGAGCACCTAAACCTTGGACGCTATGTATTTGAAGGGCTGTATCTTCCTCACAGTTATTTCTATAGTTAAAGCTCTATAGTCTGAATCTGAACTCTTGAAGCTCAAGAGCCTGGAGGAAATAAAGTGCAACTGTCTAAATACATCAAGCCTGAACTGTACAACACCTGAATGTCCATAAATGCAATCAGAAAGCAACTGGACTAATTTGAAACTCTCTCAGACACCTCTATACAAGTGATCCTAATTACTGACATGATGTTTCATGTGATCACAATAACTTTCTGCAGATTATCTGTTTCACCTCGAGGATAAATGCAAATACCTGGACCTCCCCATTAGACAGTCAGATCAGAGGAAAGATTTTAAATTGGACTTTAAAACAAGTCCAGTTTCCCTCTTATATTGTTGACAGATTGCCATGACCTGGATGATTGAGATCCTTCACAGACACACCCTAAATGAACACAAACTCACTTGGTTCACTGACTGTAAATCCAGCGTCTCTGCTGACATTCAAGAATATGTGTAGCACGTTAACGTAACTATCAACCAATGCATAAACATAATTATCACCTACACACAGTAGATTAATCTTTTTTGTGATTCATTGTAAATTGTGACGCCACTTCTTGTCTGGTAAGAGGAGGAAGTTCAGGATACGGTCTGAGAAAGATTTACAATTGTCTTTGACCTACTGATGCTTAAAAGTCAAGTAAATTTAGAAGCAAAAGTCGTTCTGTGTCTTCCTGTGACCTGGAGACACAACCTACCCTTTGTACAAGGCACTTTATACTCTACTGTAAATAGAGAAAGGCTGTTGTGGCTAAGGTGAACAATAAACAATACACTATTTATAACCTGAGTTTAATAAAAAAAAAAGTGCTTTGTTACCTTCCTGCGACCCCTCCACCCACCCACACAAACACACCCTGAGCTGCAGTAACAATAGAGAAACAGAGACATTCTTGAAATATCTGAAAACTGCTGTTCTGAATATCTTGGGCTGTGTTGGGTAGTTTGAGTAGTGGAGGAAAGAGTGGAAGTGTGGTGAATTAAACCCCATTTTTAAAAACACTGTACTACATCTACTGTAACTTTTTGCTGACTTGCAGCACAAAATGTTTTAGATGCAGGTTCCTCCAGTGTTGGATGGTGGTTGTCACTAACAAAACAAATGAGGCTTATGGGGCTTTTAAGCCTCCATGTGCAAAACCAAGACACACTCCACACACAGTAACTACAAGATTAAATCACTCTCGCATTAAATCTGGATTATTTTTAGTCTATTTTAGAGCAGTAATATTCTCTAAGAAAACAATTCATTAATAGAAAAGAAATAACAGCTACTGTATGTTCTTATTTGAGTTAAATCTCAAGATTTGCTAAGTCATTACATGACAATAAGGTGATAAATATCATCACTATCTCCTCATCATCACCTCACAGTGCAGCGTGTGTCGTAGCTACTACTCTTCAGATCAGTTCCAGTGAAGTAAACATTGAAGCACGTACCCAGCTGATGCCTCGGATGGTCGGTGTCTCCACCGAGTAGCGGTCCGGGAACACTTGATAAGTGTGACTCCGAAACAAATGCATCTTGTCTCAGATGAAAACAAACGACGAGTAACTTTCCCGATCAGAAGATCTGCGCACCGACTCAGCGTCAGCGGCACCTCCACACATATTTATTCCACCCGCTCGTTAATGGAAAACGACGAGGCGGCACCGCAGCGCTCTCAGTTTAAGACTCCTCATTTTGTAGTAGGTGTTATTATGGTTCATTTATCCACCAAAGCCAGGTAGGCAGAGCTGTGGTTGATGTTGTTCTTCGCATCCAAACCAAACACAAACCGACACTTCTGTGAAGACTTGTTTGTGTGTGTGTGTGTGCGCCTCAGTGAGGACTGGCTGCGTAATGTTCAGCCATGCCCTCGCAGCAGCAGCAGCACAGGCGCACTTTGCTGCGCTAAGTTGAGTGTGTGCGTGTGCGTGCGCGCGCGCTATTCGGCTTTCTCAAAGAACCACATGGGGTCATCTGAGAGACGACCTCCTCCTCCTCCTCTTTTTTTTTTTTTTTTTTACCGCCAAATTAATGTGTTGGAGTTGCTGCACTTGGCACCGAGATGATCCGTGTGTGTGCTTTTACATTTTGTAGTAAATGTCACGTATTTGTCTCCAGACTCATAGATTTGACTGATTACACTTGTACATGTGACAAAACCATGACCTGTCACCTACACTGTGCTGAACAAAACCCCTATAAACATCATGTATTATTTAGAAATGTATTATCTTGCATCATCATAGCATAGAAGGTTTAATCTGATGACAAACCACAACTACTGTATCACACCCAGCGTTTCTAAAACAACCTGTTCAGTGTTTCATTTGGCACTGTAGTGCTTCATGAGACTGAGTCAAGGGTATCAAAGGAGGCAAACAGTTCCGGTGCAGACGCTTTGTGGTCTAGTTTGCTCAGCGCCTTGGTTCACATCAGACCCACACGAGTTGTGCAGAACTCTGCACACACACTTATCAGGTCGTCCAGCTGCCTGGCTCAGCCGGGTCTGTAGACGCATGGACGTGTAAGATAAACTGTTTCAAGGGCACAATGAGGTTCAGGTCGCACAACAGCACTTCACGCCGCTCATCAGCTGTTGTGTTTGAACACAGGTGCTAAACTGTTACATACCTATTACTGCTGTATTGATTCAGCAACCTCAAAACCTCAAAGCTTTATATTATAGCAGCAGGTGTTACTGTCAGTTATGAACTAAATCTTAAACACTATGTCTGTCGTAGTTAATCATTGATGCATTAAAAGCAGATGACTTACTCCTCCATTATCTGGTGTGCAGCGTCTCGGTTGATAACCAATGGATTTGACCAAGTCCTCCATGGCTTCAACTGTATCTGTGTAAAACATGAACAAACAGGGTAGTGACTGGTTTCTTTATCAGTATGCAAAGACACAGTAATTGCTATTACTTAGTTAAAGCAAAACAAATGGATGCAAATGCATCAAATGGAACACAAGGGAACCCTCTATATTTGAAGCGATTTCCCATGCACCTCTAGTTATAACTGGATTGTGATCAACTGTGTCTTGCAGTCTGGACATGTTATGCAAGACTTGTTTAAATCCCAGCTATTGTTCCAGCGCACGGCTGCCCTTCCTGTACTGACCTCAGTGCTTGAGTCAGTTTGCTGTGGCTTTCCACAAGACACACACACACACACACACACACACACACACACACCGAGACAAGAACATCTATTCTGTCATGGTTTCCGTGCTTTGGTGTGGTTGTTCCTCCAGCTGTAATATTGCAGAAAAGCAGTATATTGGATCAGCTCCATATTGGATTCTCTGATTTATTAACTCATCTGTTGCTCTCTGTGTGTTGCCTCTGTTTTTGACTTTACTGCCTCTGTCCTGGAGAGTTCTCAGTAAATGAATGAGAAAACTCGATTTCCCTTTGATTCACAGCCTTCATTAGGTCTAATTACAAAACACAGGGCAGAGGAAGTTGCACTCCCTGTACTTAAAAACTACTGTGATGTGTATCTACTGCCATCTCTCAGGAAAAAAAAAACAATGACTTCTTACCAAATTTAGTCTTCTGTGGAGTCATGAGGATGCTCTAATCCTGGCTGCTTCAAAAGTCGGCATTAAGAAGCAAGATTGTAATCAAAATCATTCAGAAAATAGTGTTTTAAATGCAGCTGCTTCGTTTCCTGTGTGTTGCTCTAGCTGAAGCTGTGTGTCTCTTTTTGTCTCTCAAATGCCTCACAGGGACTGAATGTCGCTGAATTAAGAATGTTCAAGATGAAGGAATCCAGTTTTGCTTCTTATGACCGCCTCAGGGAATGTAAACAGGATTGTTTTGCCGATAAGGAAGAACACACTGCTTCAGTCTTTTGATAGCAGCTGACAAGGTGATTGTCTTATGTGCACAGAGGAATGTCATTTCAGAAAAAGGTGCACGATTCGAGTGATTTGTGACAGTTTTGTCTGAAATATAAACATCTTCAGACATATTAAAGGAGAAAAGGGATTTCTAGGGAGGCAATTAGGATGAAGATAATCTCAAGATTGATTTCAGGGTAATAATGGGGGAAAAAAAATCAGTGAATGCTAATTGCTTTGTGTCCTGGGATTTGAAATGGAGACTCTGTAATGCTGCTGTTTTATGCCACGACCTGGTTTCAGGTTCAGATCATGTCGTAGACTTGTTCATTTGTCACAGGAGAAATTAAATGTATCTTCCTGACATATTGAAGAGGTCATAGGTCACTTTGCATTACATAAGACTTCACATGCTTATGTCTGGCATCTTGAAATTAAATACTGCCCTCTATTGAGAAGTCAAACACTCTGCAGTCTGCATCATGTGAAGAGGAAATATATAAAAGCATCATTCAGACTTTTAAAAATATGAGATAAAGATAGAAAAAAAACTACAACTGATCTTTTTTATTAGAAGATATTTTCTAAAAAAGAAACATATAAAGTGTGTGACTTATTTTATTGATTTTTTTTTTTTTAAAGGAAAATGAGGATGTTTGTGTCTTTATCTGTGTTTCTCTTTCTCTCTCTTGTCTTTCTCTATTTATTTATGTGTGTTTCTATTTAGATCCTCCGGGAATGGGAGTGGGATTTCCTGCAACACATCTACGCCCATGGAATGTGCACTTTGCCAACTGTCTGTGCTGTTTCTGCATGGTGGTACACACACACACACACACACACACACACACACACACACACACACACATGCAGACAGACATAGACACACACACATGCAGACAGACATAGACACACACACACACCTTTTCCTTCCTCTCTCCCAGCCACTTAGCAGTGACAGAAGGGAGACATATTTTATCTGCTTGACCCCATTGGTCAAACGAGGACTCGAGCAGAAAATAAAGCAGATTTCATAAATCTCACTGAAGCCTTGTGTTTGTTAGCATCACCCTAACACATGTAACCCCTGTGCTGTGTCGTCACATCGTGATATTTACTTTATTTAATTTACCAACAAGAACAACAAATATTCTGAAAAGAAGAGACTTGTTTTGCCTTGAAATGTGGAAAAACGGTGATGTAAAATGGTCTGTTCATGTCATGAATTCAAAAAAGACACATGAGGATAATTGGTCAACATTTTAATCACACACTATATAATAAAAATGTATTTTTTAAATTTAATTATATAAAAATATTTATGAAATAACACAATAAACCAAAGGTAAATTCTGAGAAGTGATGAGGAACTCACCGTCTTGTGAAGCTCTTCAGTCCAACGACTTCTACACGTTTTGGGTTTTTCTGCTTTCTGCTTTCCTCTTCCCAGCCTTTTACTTCTGTGATATGTCCAAGGATGGTTTTTCAGTGCGTGCAGTTTATGTGTGCAGTCGGGAGTGTTGCTGGACACGGCTTCCTGTATCTTTCTGATTGGCCATGAACAGAGCGCCAGAGGGCATGGGGCTGAGAGCAGCAGTGAGGCACAGCAAAGTGTGTGTGTGTGTGAGAAAGCGAGGACAGAATCAGAACAGAAACGACTGCTGTCTGGTTTACTGCAGTTTTCTTTCACCTCACGGCTTTGTGTAAATGCTGTGGTTTTCATGTGTCACATCCGCGACTGCAGCAGAGTTATGAACCACCACAGGAAAACTTTCTTCACAGTAATTTCAACATATTACATTAAGTTTCTCAAAGCTTCTCAAAGGTTTCTCAAAAAAAAAAAAAAACTCCAAACATTTCTTGCCTGACCCACATCTAGCCAGAGTTGTATGCTCATGTTTCAGATTCATTTCATATAAGGTTAAAACAAGATTAAAATAGAAACAAGTTTAACATGATGCACAGAGCCAAACATGTCAAACACAAATAAAAGCCAGACAGAAGTGTATCTCAGACTATCTAATGGCCTCTGGCAGAGCAGCCATAACAGATAAAGCCCTGTATCTAGCCTGTTTATTTTTCCACAAAAAGAACAACCAACACGCTACAGTGAAGATCTGAGTGGTCTGATGGTGCAAAGAGAGTTACAGTCGACTAGAGGGATGTTTGAAGTTTATTCTGAAACGGACAGGGAGCCACTGTAACATTGATGTGGTCTGGTTTCTTTGATTTTAATAACCAGGCAGCAACTTTTCAAATTGATGATTAACATTAGTTTTAGATGCAACTTTGATGTAGCATTTTATTTTTTCCTTTCAAATTATGCATCTTCTTTCATATTTATTAGCTGTTACTGTCTTTATTTGCATCCAGCGACACAGTTTGTGGTAACACACTGCTCATATGTTCAGAGAAAAATGCTTTGATGCTTTTACTTGACCTAATGACCGTGTACACTTATACAACGCCACTGTTTATGATTTATATATCTAACTAAATTAAACAACAAATGCCTTTATAGTGATATGTCAGTGGCTTTTCATGTAACCAGAAATGTATCGTCTTTCCCAAAGTTCAGTTCTGTGCAAAGATCACAGGCTCTTTTAATGTCCATATCATGAGGAAAACATCTGATTGATCCCAAATTCATTCCACAGCACGACAATGAAACTAAACATACAGAGTCATAAAGATTTATCTTCAGTGACACAAAGATGAGGAAGTAGAAGAAAGTCCTCCAGCAAATAGTCTGACCCCCACATCACCCTGGAGTCAGTGTCTGATTGAGATGATGACTGCATCTAATATTTTAAGTAGTACAAAAATACTCATGCAATTTTTTAAAGCAATTCTCTTTAAATTTGGTGCCTACAAAAAAACAAACTAAATCAACGCTCATTTATTAATTTGATTTAATTTAATTTGTTGTATTGTTTAATTTAATTAAATTTTACTTATTTTTTTTTAAATAAATTATTGTAAATATTAAAGCTGCAGTTTCTTCTTCCACCACCAGGGGGCAATAATTCAGTTAGCCGGGGGTTTCCTCTCTGCAAAGATATTTTAGGGTGTAAGAGATGAATGACGTCGTGGCAAAATATTTTTTTTGAAAATACAGAGATAACTTTGCTTATCTTATTGTAACAACCAGCACTTTGTGCTTGTTTAGTTTTATATTACTAAAGTAGATGTATTGGACATAAATATCACAAAAAACATTACATTTATCGATATATTTTTGTCGCCGTTTGAAGACCGGAAACTGACTCGATGTTGTTTTCTCGCTCGTCACTCACCATCTTTGCGGCGCCGATGAGATAAACACTTACCTTGATTCTGTATTTTTGTTGCTCGGGAAGCTGAAAAACGCTCTTAAACCGCCGCTGTTACGTTTTCTAAAAGTACTCACCCTCATCTTGGGTTTATTTAACTAATATTTAAGCTAACTTAGCTGCTGGTGACAGGTTGTTGTTACGGGACGAGGAGAGATTTGATCTCGTCGTCTTTTTCCCTGACGTTAGTTTCAAGGATATTACATAATGTGGCGACAAGCCGCTAGTGTAGTTTAATACCGTTTTATTTCTTTTTTTTTAAACAAAACAAAACGTTTACATTTTGTTTACAACCTGTTACGGAGTAGTTAGATCTTACAATGGGGATTAGCAGGATCTACATTAGCATAGGTTATGCTACGTTTGGTACCTTGGTTGGACTCTCGGCTTTCGTGGTGTGGAATACCGCCTATAAACAGCCGTGGACGGCGGCCATGGGAGGCCTGTCAGGTACGGTCACATCCACCGCGTTAAAATGTTAATATTCAACATTAATGTGAATTACTGCTTCTATTTCATCACATCATAACAGAGCATTTAAACGAACCTGCCTCGTCCTCACACAGGCCTTTACCTTCAGACATCATCACAACAGTCACACACTTTTAAATGTGTTTGTTGTTGATTTTTATGTTGTTTTTTTTCCCTACAACATCTGTCTTAAGTGTTTTTTATTAGTAGGTTTTTTGTGCTGTGTAAACACCCCCAAATTCTTAATCTTAATGTAGGTCACACTTTGTACATATGACCAGATTTTGGAGATTATCCTCCTCCTTTACTTTCACTTTTAGACACATTTTTGAGACTGAAATTGGCATCTGATGGTTTAACAACCTGGTGTAGGATCATATCAATGTTAAACTTAACACACAATCACACACAATACATAGTTATTTTGTATTTTCTTTATTTTAACAGTAACTAAGAACACTTGTGGGACATTTCATAGTTGAAACATGAACAGATTAGTCTCGTGTTATACTGGTGTGACTAGTTGTCTGAAATAGCTGCAGTTTTAAAAGCTGTTAGTAATAATCGATAACTATTGTCTATAATCAGTGAAAGGGTGAAGATTAATAAAGTTGCCAGTTCTGCTTTTGCTCACTCAGTTTAGCCCGCTTTTTTTTTTTGCTGTTTTTTTGCCAGAGCGACTGAATATTTTTAGGTTTTTATTTCAGGGAAACGACTGAAGAATGAAGAACAGTTTTGATTGTTATTGTTACATTTTACAGATTAAATGATCAAAGTGTGACGGTCTCTTAAGTTGTTTTCAGTATCAAATGGTATCTGGTGGATTATATTTCATGTGATGTTCCAGTTATTTGGATAAAGTTTTTAACTTGTGTGTCTTTTTTTTTTTTTTTTTTTTTACAGGAGTCTTAGCGTTCTGGGCTCTGGTCACACACATCATGTACGTGCAGGACTACTGGCGGACTTGGCTCAAAGGGCTCCGGTTCTTCATCGGCGTCGGCGTGTTCTTCTCAGTCTTGGCGGTGGCGGCTCTCATCACCTTCCTCACTGTCGCCATCACACAGAAGCAATGTAAAAAAAAAAAAAAACACTCTTCTATTGTCCCTGGTTTTCTATGTGTGATGTTCACTTTAATGAGTAAATGATTGTTTTTATTTCCTAATGAAAATTCCTTTTCTGTCCCACAGCACCTACTGACCCAACGAGCCTGTACCTCTCCTGTGTGTGGAGCTTCCTGTCTCTCAAATGGTCCTTCCTCTTGGCTTTGTACTCGTATAGATATCGTCAGGAGTTTGCGGATATCAGCATCCTCAGTGATTTCTAGTCGGCCCTGATTTCATAGACTGTGATGGACTTGGTGAGATTGAAGGCTTCCAGCAGGAGCTGGTCAAAGAGCTTTTGTAACAAAAAGGAGGAAAACCAGACATGGCTAGATTAAGAAGTCACCTGACTTTTACCACATGGAGTTATACTTGTTGCTCTTGCTCAACAACCTCTGTATTTGTATTGTAACCTGTTCTCCTACTTTTAATGACCCACATATTATATTCCTGTTGTAGTTATAAGTCTAAACTTCTGAAGACCAGAGCTGCTTTTGAGTAAACTTGCTTGAGAGAAGAGACATGCCAGTGGATTTCCAGACAGATGGTTTAATCTTTGAACAAATTAATATGTGAAAGGAAATGTCGACTATAACAGGGTTTAATACGATAGTTGTTAAATTAAAAATGAAAATACTCTTAAAGCTAAAAAAAAAAAAAAAAAAAAAAAAGCCCTCGGAACCAAAACTAAAACCACGTACCTGAAACCACTCTTATTGTGCTTGGTTGAGGGTGTATGTTGGCACGCTTGATTGTTTTAACCCAAATGAGTTTTTTTTTTTTTTCCAGAGCTGCAGCTTCGCCCCACAGCTTGTTCGTATCTCCACACTGTCTCTTTTGTAGTGTCTGCAAAGTAAAGCTTTTAGCTCCAGTCATCATCAGAGAAGCAATTTTTGAAAGTGTGTTTTTTTTTTTTTAAACTTCGACCACTGAATAGCTGCACTCTCATTAACAACATTTCTTCTTCTTCTTCTTCTTTTTTTCGAAAAAGGATACAAGTTATCATGTGATCCCAAGGAAGAAAATGTGTAATTTCATTTTTTCTCTCGTCACACTCGGCAGAGTTATATATCATTGCCCAAAGAAAAGGCATTCCTGTGGAATTTGTGCTCTTCGTGTTTTGTTCCACCAGGGGGAGACTTGCTTTTTCTGTCTAGAGTCCACAGATAGATTTGATAAATATTTGCACTTTAGTCTTTGATATTGATGCCATTGTTTTGCACACAAAATCCTGATACAATGGAACAGAAAAATAATGTTTTAACATGTCATTCGTGTCACCATTTTTTTTCTTTAATGTTAAAATACACTATTTATATGTGTCATTTCTGTTACACTTCTGTTGCAGTATGATTTGTGTGAATCAAGTTAATCTTGGCTTTTAAGTGGTTTAGTTACAGCTGTAGCTTGTGTCTTATCTTTTACCATAAAACACCTAAAATTGTATTTTTTGTTGATGAGAGAATGAATGTAAGAATGCTACATGTATATAGAAAGTGAAACCATTAAAGATGCATTTATTGTTAATTATAATATTATCGTGTAGTTTCTATGTTCTCTTACTGTACCGGAGCACCTTCGCTGTGGAGCTGTGCATGTGCCAAAGGTTTTTCAACATTTCCTTTTTCTTTTGGCTCCGCCCTCAAGGTGCTGTGAGGGGTCTTTAGTGAAACTTGATAAGAAATCAAACAAGTGAGTAATTCACACATCAGAGTCAAATGCATTCAGCCATTGTGCTGCAACAATAAGGTACAGTGCTGCGTTTTCTCAACCGTTTCTTTGTTGATGCTTTGATATTACTCGGTGCTTCCTAACAGATCATAACGACACTGTGATTGAAGTGTTGGCCGTTAAAGTTCATCTTATGTTTTTATTATTTTAACAGGAAATGTAGGTGTACAACACCTGTTGCTTTGACAAACGTTTTTATTTCACAGATTATGTAGAACAGACACTTTTAGCTGAAGTCTCATGTTGTATGTTATCCAAGTTATGTCCTTTTGTATCTAAGTTTCTTGAGTTTATTGTGACAATTAACCATTTATTCACTCTAAACTCTAAATTATCCACATTTTCCTTATAGATTCTGTTCTAAAATACAGAATAGTTGACTTAATTTAGATTTTTTGAAAGCAGACTAAGATTAGTGAGGACGAAGTGAACTTGTGCGTCTCAGTGTGTGTGCTATTGTTTACCTGGTGTTGATCAAATATTTTAGCAGCGCACAAACCTGTTGGCTGGTCCTTCATCCGTCAAGGTTAGATTACGGTCTTTGCACGTTAAATATGCCACCTTTTTTCAGGTCACGTTAGCAAGGATTTAGTAGATTTAAAATCTTGTTTTATTTACCTAATAAATACATATAGTTAGAATGTTGAAGTCATGAAGTTGCCTGTTTGACTTTGCAGTTGTTACCTTTATTAAATATTCATTTTCTGAGTCTGATTTTTTTTTTTATTGATTGCACAATGAATACATATTAATGTAGAGTGTCTTTATGGTCTTAATGAATATGTGATATGTTTCAGCCATGCATCAGGACTGTCCACGTTATGTGATTGACCGCCCGGCATATAACCTCCCGGACTTTGACAGAGAGTTTGACAAGAAGAGCAGACAGTTTCCTGTCGGAGACAAAGTAAAGAAACTCTTCAGGTACAGAATTACATTCTGACTGTAGTCTACATGAACTCCATGTCTTCACCATCACGCAAACTCTGCCTCTGACAAGCTTTGTGCATGTGATCAAACATCGGAGAGTCCTGTAGTACTGGCAACGTGCAAAAGTTGGACATGCGTTATAGACTTCAAAGAAACAACAAGAAATCCAGAGCTTTTCAAAGACTTTCTGTTGTTTGTTTTTGTTAGATGCTCTGTGCAGAGACTGAAGGGCTTGTTATTCAGACATCTACCTGTTCTGAGTTGGCTTCCTAAGTACAAAGCCAAAGACAACCTGCTCTGTGATGTCATCAGCGGGGTCAGCGCGGGCACCATTCAGGTTCCCCAAGGTTGGTCAATCCCCTCCACTCTCTGATGCTTCTGTTTAATACAGAAGAGTTTAACGCTGACTGATGCTGGCTTCTGTATTGTCTGCTCCAGTGTGTGTAACACGTTTTCTTTTTTTTGTGAGTGTGTGTAATTTCCTATATGTGAGCTTGATTTATTTGACAGTCGTAAAAAGGTTTCTGTTCTTTTCAGGCATGGCGTTTGCCCTCCTGGCAAATCTCCCTCCTGTCAACGGCCTCTATTCCTCTTTCTTCCCTCTCATCCCGTATTTCTTCATGGGCACTGCACACCAGATGGTCCCAGGTAAATCAGAATGATTTATATACTGCGATTTCATAGGATGACAGTGATAAGTTGCCAGAGCTGCACGATGCAGATCAGCTGCACTCTGCCTGACTCTGCTCAGTCTGCAGGAAAAGCAAAAGACAAAAGATGTGACACGCTGCTATCTACATTCAGGTACTTTTGCTGTCCTCAGCATTATGGTGGGAATCGTGTGTCTTCATCTGGCCCCAGAGTCAGACTTCAGTCATTTCAATGCCACTCTTAATAAGACTGTAGTGGACATGGACAGGATGAATGAGGTTCGCTTGGGAATATCAGGAACTCTGGCTTGCCTCACTGCAATCATACAGGTACTTTTATAACTAAAACCTCAGTGATTTAAAGCAAAATTTTAGCAACATAAAAGAGATGAGAGGTAACATTTAATCTGAAAGTGACACAACGATAACGACTTGTGTCTGTGCAGATTGGCCTTGGCTTCATGCAGTTTGGGTTTGTTGCCATCTACCTGTCCGAATCCTTCGTCAGAGGCTTCATGACGGCTGCAGGCCTGCAGATCCTCATCTCAGTGCTGAAATACATCTTTGGCATCAAAGTGCTGCCTTACAGTGGCCCACTGGCTGTTGTATATGTGAGCATCAGTTGCATATATTATTTAAAAGAATGTCAAATTGCTTTGGTTGTTAATTTGCAAACAAAATGAATGATTTTGATTCTTTGTCACAGACTCTCATAGATATAATCGTTGGACTTCCTGATACCAACATAGCATCGTTAGTGTTTGCTTTGGTCAGCAGCGTTGTGCTGATTATCGTGAAGGAGCTGAGTGCACGCTACCGCCACAAACTACCCTTCCCCATCCCTATGGAGATCATTATTGTAAGTAGTTTTAAATGTTTTGTTCAGTTTCATGGAGCTGTGGAGCAGATTTTGTTTGTAATTTGACACTAATTCTAAAGTAATGATAAAAAGGAGATAATGGTGATCGCTTCATCTTCCTGTTCAACACAGGTGGTGGTGGCAACAGCCATATCAGGCCCTTTGAATCTTCCTAAGATCTACAACATGGATGTAGTGGGAGAAATTCCTCTGGGGTAAACCACATACAAGCATACTCATTGTCTACAACTGCTTCAGTTATTAAAATGAAGATGTGTTTCTCGTGTCTATTTTCCAGATTCCCAGCTCCAATCCTGCCAACAGTGAGTCAGTGGGAAGACATGTTGAGCACAGCCTTCTCCTTGGCAATAGTGGGGTATGTCATCAACTTGGCAATGGGCAGGACACTGGCAGCCAAACATGGCTACGACGTGGATCCCAACCAGGTAGGAAAGCTGCAGCTTGTTTGCCGGTTCAGAACATTTATTCTATTCCATTTTGTTAACACTGTGCCACTACACCTTTTTGTACAGGAAATGTTGGCTCTTGGCTGCAGCAATTTCCTCGGGTCTTTCTTTAAGATCCATGTGATTTGCTGTGCCCTGTCTGTAACCCTGGCTGTAGACAGTGCAGGGGGAACATCACAGGTGAGTGCAGTGTTACCTCTATAACAGACTGTAGATAGTACACTCCTTAAAACTACTATGTGCTGTGCCTGTGTCCTCTCATTAGTTTGCCAGTCTGTGTGTGATGCTGGTCGTAATGGTTACCATGCTCGCACTGGGAGCCTTCTTGAAACCTCTTCCAAAAGTAGGTGGACATAAAAGTATGCCACTACAGCATGAAAAGAAGATACAAATTATTTAAAGTGAGGTGAGAGAAAGGTCTTGGCATGATTAATAATGTGTTATCTCTGATTATCCAGTCAGTCCTCGGAGCCTTGATTGCTGTCAACCTGAAGAACACGCTCTTACAGCTCTCTGATCCATATTACTTATGGAAGAAGAGCAAATTAGACTGTGTGAGTCCAAGTCCTGTGAAATCACATGCAATCTTGCAGCACAATACAATCTTTTTTTTTCATATGTCTTTTCTTATTCTATTGTTCTTTCTCTTCCAGTGTGTGTGGGTTGTGTCATTTTTGGCCACATTCTTTCTTAGCTTGCCTTATGGAGTCGCTATTGGAGTGGGATTTTCTATCCTTGTAGTCATATTCAAGACACAGTTGTGAGTGAACTCAAAACAATAAGTGCTAAATTTGTACCAAAAATAAACAAAAAAGGCAATGCTACAGAGGGGAAAGAGAAAACTAATGGATAACTCATTTTACTAATGTGTTCCTCGCAGTCGTAATGGTTCGGCAATGGCTCAGATTATGGATACAGACATCTACAAAAACCCAAAGGTGTACACTAAGGTATGGTATTTCTAAATATTGTCATAGTAAGTAATATAATTGGACTCTAATTTTTTTGCAATAACTCCACAGGTCACGTCAGTAACAGGTGTGAAAATAGTGAACTATTGTTCGCCACTGTATTTCGCAAATGCTGAAATCTTTCGTCAGAGAGTCATCAAGAAGGTACAGTTAGAAAATGTCCTTTTTAAATGTTACTTATAGTTAACCAGGTTTGATTAAGTGTGTTAATGTGGTGTGTGACTATTTACATTGGCATGTTTCTATCAAGACTGGGCTCGACCCCGGGAAACTGATCCTGGTCAGGAGGAAGTTTTTAGAGAAAGAGCAGAGGGAAAAGGCAAAACAGAAGAAGAACAAAGAGACAAGAAGAAGAAAGCCCAGCTCTTTGGTAACCATGAAGGTTCAGGTGAATGACATGACACTCACACAGACATTTTTTATATCTCACATTTCTGCTGTTAAACATTACATCTGTAAAAAACAAAAAAAAAAGACAACAACACGTGACCTTTTCTGATAATGTTCCTGTATGCATTTCCTTTGAATCCAGACCATATCTCAGCTGGAACTGC
Source organism: Polydactylus sextarius (assembly GCA_016801845.1). NCBI lineage: Eukaryota > Metazoa > Chordata > Actinopteri > Polynemidae > Polydactylus > Polydactylus sextarius. The sequence goes on along the minus strand of CM028909.1, from coordinate 6,740,053 downwards.
AAAATGACTTTGACATGAACGATGGCAGTGCCAACAAACCTGAGCCTCCCACCAGCTACGTCAACTTCCACTGCAGTGACATTGAGCAGGGTGAACAGGCGTCGGACCAAGAGCCGCCCAGTCCCTGCGCCGTCACACTGGATTCTCAGCCTGTACCCTTCCACACCCTCATCCTAGACCTGGCCGGGGTCTGCTTCATTGACCTGATGGGCATCAAAGTTCTGCTGAAGGTTAGAAGCTTATTTGTCGTACAAATAGATTCGCTCTTGAAACAATTATTTTGGCATCTAATGGCACCCTTACAGGGTTTCAGTGGTAACCATTTTACTGGGTAAAACAAAGCAATTCCTAACAACAGGAACTAAAACTTACCTTCTTATGAAGTTTTGCTCAATCTTATGTTGTAAACACAATATTTACAAGATATAATTTCATATTTTGCATTATTGGAATTAATGTATGATACATTAATAACAAATAACAAATGTAATGTTAATCATTTGCTTCCATTAGCAACAGCTAGAAATAGAATGATTATTATGAGTAATAAAAATACAGAATAATAAAATATGATAAAAAAGGATAAAAGTACAATAAACCCTGTAATACAGGTACTGAAATACTAAAGTGGCTGTAGTTTTAATGAGGGGTGGAGTCGTATGGTTTAAGTGCAGAGTGATACAGTGTTTGCAGTTAATGAAGCTAGAGTAGAGTGATATAACTAGTCCTTGACAGACCTTAACAAACACATTTGCGTGGGTGTATCCAGCGTGTTCACTAACAATCTTATTTCATTTCTTTCCCATACAGATGAACTCGAGCTACACAACGCTGGGCATTAAACTCTACCTCGCTGGTGTTCAAGGTAAAAATCTTACATCACTTTGCGGTTTAACACTCTTTAATATGGAGACAAAGACCCAGTCATTGTCACTACATAGTCTGTAAGCTCCGTGAAGGACACTGGTGCAGTCAGACATTAAGTTACTGGTGTGGAAATTACATGAATATCCTCAATAATGGATAATGGAACACACAAAACACTGCAGTGCACAAGGATAAAGTTATATAATGTATGTTCACTTACACAAGCACATTGTCAACGGAAATTCTCAATTAAAAACAGTGGAACTGTTTCCTTTATTGTCGAACAGTGAAACAAAGAAACACTGGTCTTCTGATTCTGTTCAGTAGATAAACTGTATTCATCAGACATATCAAAACCTACAGAAATATAATAGCGACTAATAATGTGAAACTAAATCAAGAAACAATATGACAACAAATTGTCATAGGTTCATAAAAAGATAATCACCTTCCTTCATATTCTATTAAACTGATGTAAAATGATGCTTATGGTTGCATAATAATAATCACACAACACAATCAGATGTTTCTTCAGTTTCATGCTCATAAAGAACAGTTTGCATGTTTTCATGGTCTCATGCCATGTGATTTAACGCTACATGTCTCAATAAAAGGATGATCCACAGTAATTATCATTTTTTTGTGATTGGTTAGTGTTCAGAATAATGTTTTCAGAATTGTGTATTTCTCCTTAAATGCCAAACGAACATCAGGCGAAACACAAGTTTTGCTGTGTTCAAGTCCTTGTTTGACATTCGTGGTCTTGTTTCCTGCAGCCCAGGTGTATGAGGAACTGGAGGCCGGAGGAGCTTTTGATAACGGCAATATTTCCCGCAGTAATCTCTTCCTCTCCGTCCACGATGCTGTTCTGTTTGCTCAGCACACCTCTGGAGAGAGGCGAGTCTCTCTAAAGGTAGGCCCCACCGTACGTAATAACGTTATCATACAAATCCCTTTCATAACATCACATAGAAACACCTGCTGTTCAAAGGTTTGAAGGTTAGGGGTGTTGAGAGAGATTAAGAGGACTAGAATAACGTGATTTATTTTCTTAGTGAGAAATTCCTCCTTTTTAGCTCAACCTTTGTCACCTTATCGGGTTCAACAAGGGTAAATAGAATATCACACAGACTTCTGGGACACAGTAAGTGCCACAACAAACAAAAAGCTAAGTTACGCCAAGGTCATGTCATATATTGAAAGTAGCGAGTGCACTGTGAGTGCTGCTAACTCAGCTCATCTTTAATTTATAAGATACATGAAAGAAGGTTACATACAGTATATGTCACTGATTTAAATAGCTATTCAAAAACTAAAAATACACTTCAAATACAGGTCAGGACAAATTGTAAACGGTAATGTATCTCTCAGATG